>CAAKHD010004768.1:2466-25677 GCA_901007705.1 Fistularia tabacaria
AATTTAAAGATTCTTTGGTTTTTTTCCCCCCCCCCCCCCCACCCACGGGCCCTTCGCATATAAACCCCCCCCCCCCCCCCCGCGCCCCCCCCCCCCCCCCCCCCCCTCCAAAAAAAGTGTCTCATCACCGTGACCGACACCTGGCGGTCCGTTCTTCCTGTGGAGAACACGGGCACGCGTGGGTTCAGCACAGAATTCCGCATCGGGCAGTCTGCCGAGTCCTGCCCTTCATCCCGTCCCAGTTATCACGGTCAAAGATGGCAGACGCTCACTAGTCCAAAGTGTTGCCGCTACTTTTAAGACTATCATTCTCTTTTCACGTTACGAAGATTTGAAAAATAAGATCGCGTCCGTCTGATTTCTCGCGAATCCTACCTGTACCCTAAAAACCCCTGTGATGAAAAATAAGAACACTTTTCAAAGGGACCATAATGGAATCAATGACCCAGATATCTGCATTTTTTCACTTTCACACACACTCTCGCTTCTCACTCACACACACGTGTCTTTTACAAGGCAACAGATGTCCGTTCTCCCAAGGCAATAAATGTCTTTGTGGCAAACTCAACCCTGACATTCCAGATATCACTCTGGGTCCTCCCACTCGAGGAATGAAAAACGGAAAAAAAATAAAATAAACAAAAAAAAAATGCAAACAAAAATCATCTGATAATGTGTTGACTGAATATAAAGTGAAATACATCCATTTCATCCTTGAGAGTAAATATTGACGCGGATACAAAATAATAATGCGGGCTAAAATAATAATTGTTGTCATCCTACTATCGTAAGATAAGATTCTACTTGCGAGAGGAAATCTTTCTCTACTTTTCCCGGGTGTCATGCCCTGTTTGCTCCCAATATGCCTCTTCAAGAGAAGAAAAGAAAAGAAAAAGCTGAGAAAAGGTTAATGATAATACAGGCGATGATAAAAAGAGTTTAACACTCCAAGGGTATCTGAAGGAAATCAAAGTAAGCCCACAGAGGAAAATTGACTTCTTTTGTTCTTTATGGAAATGTTCCTTTGTTCCTCTGTCCAGCTCGGCATCTCGCTTCACCCACTTTGCTTGTTGTAGTTGTTTTAAAATCTCTTTCTCTTTCAGCTCGTTTCCTCTCTCCATGTTTGTCTTCTTTTTAAAGTAGGAATAACTCTTAGAAAAAATGTTTCTTTCTGCAGTGTCTAAATGTAAAATGTTGTTGATTCCTGTTGACAAAATTGTACATTCCCTTTTGTTGTTTGGTCGTACGATGCCAGTCCCGCTCCTTCATGTTTTGGGGGCTGTTTCACAACAAGTCTCTTTTCTCGGTCTTCTGTTGTCCAGATGTACCTGGGAAAAGAAACACAGTCGTTGTGAGTCCATATGCGTGGACAAAAAAACGAAACAAACAAAAAAAAAAAAAAGACCTCAAGGCTGTGGCAGGAACGTCGCAGGACCACAACGACACTCTCCAACGCAATCGTATACCCTGCTATAATTTACCGAACAGGCTGGAAAAAGTGACTGGATGTAATGTTAAAATTCACAAGTTGAAATTAACACAAATTCAGTGAATGCATGAATTAAGGTTAATGCTAAGCAGCAGTAGAGAAAGGAGGAGTACAGTTGTTCTGCAGTCCAAGAAGGAATCCAAGAACCAGCCAAAAAAGGGGGCTGGAAATTGTCTGCATTTTATCAAAGAAAAACTTTGCTTGCCTGAAAAGAAAAGGCCCAAGGAGCCTTCAACACGCTGATAATTCTGAGAGTAAGCCACACTTTCTTCAGGAAATTGAATGAAATGAGAAGATACTTCAGATCTTTGTCCCCCCAGTGTTACACACCTTCCTGGATTTAGATGCTGATGACGAGCAGGATCTATAATGAAGGTTTGATCAAATGGCTCGTGTGCGACGCATCATTATAACCTGTCTTTGATTCATCATCCTGTCAGAAACGCCCCCTTCATCTAAAAGGGTCCGAGTAATTTACATTTGCTCATCCTTCAGTAAGGGTTGTCCTTATGATTCACTGCTTTTATACGGTAGGCGGCGATTATGCCTCCAGATGAGCCGAATTAACCAAATTCAGCAAATTAAATCAATCCGAAGTCGGTGAGCACCAACGGGCACTGACTGCCAACTGTCTAATGTCTGAACCTTTCTACCATGCGGTCGAGAGAGGGATAAAGAGAGAGAGAGAGAGAGAGAATATGTAAGAAACAGTCCAACAGCTATAACAGTGAATTACAGAGCTCTCCACTGGACATAACGTCATTTCACAACCAGTGTTAACAATCGTCCCTCAAGGAGCTGCAGTCACAGCTCCCTCATTCTTACACTTATTGTTCTCATTTCTGTTGCACTTTTGAAATGCGTATCTCACCTGTGAAGACTAATAGCCGTTCTTAAAACTAAAGTTGGGAAGTTGCTAGAAACAATACTGACCGCACACAGCGGTGGAAACAAGGACTTTTGTCTGGTTTATTGAGGACAAGCAAAAGCCAAACAGTTACCAATTTTTGATAGTCATTTTGAAATCAAATGGGAATCAGTTTCATAATTTTGCAGCAGGAGAATACTGCTGTCCTGCTGCTGGCTCTGTGCGAAGCTGACGGGGGAAAGTTTCATGCTAAATGCAGCGATGTTTCTGAAATGACGGAGACGCTCCAGGTTTAGCCCACATCTCAAAACAATGCACAGTTCTGGTTAGAACCTTTTCAGATCCATGTTCTCTTTGAGTGCTTTTTTATTCAACCTGCAATATCAGTTTTCATAGCAGTGAATGTGACAGAACTTTTTTTTTTTTTTTCAATTTACATTTTATAAACCAAAGGCTTCTGGTGCGTATTTTAAACGTTCATTTGTCACATGATTTATGGCAGCTATTATTCTAAAAACATGAAACATGCAACATGTGCAGTCGTCATTACCAATGTCCTCGCAAAAGCTAATAATCAAGTGGTTCTCACCATGTCACTGCCCTCATATTGTGTTACATAGGCGCACGCACAGACACAACACACACACCCACACACACACACACACAACAAACAAACAAACAACTGAATCTTAACTTACAGCGTCCAGACTTCTGAGCCTCTTCTTCCTCTGCGTTGGTCTCAGCCTCTCTCTGACTGCTCCACATACACTGACTTAACTGGCCGGACGCTCTGGGTAAACTGACGACGGAGACCAGAGAGATGTAGACATGATGTTCAGGGTGAGGAGGAGAGCAAATAAGAACGGAACACAAGCATGCCTCCGATTGGGTGAAATCACCGAAAAAAAGGAACGTCAATGGACACCGTAATGAAAAATGCCCCTCGAAAAAACATGGAAACCAACCTCTCCTTCTTTACCTTGTGCTTCGGACACCTCAGTGAGAAGTTGTCTTCATTCAGAGAGCAATCTGGAATTGAGGAGTAAATATAAAGAGTAGAAATAAGAGTAGGCTCGGCTGTCCAATCGAAGAGGCAGAACTATCTGCTTTGAGGGAGAGACAGTTTTATGTTACTCTGTAGTGGCGTCTCAGAGTTCAGCGTGTCGGCTCACCTGCTTCCATAGCACACAGGTAGTGGTAGCGAAGTGTACAGCCCTTGCTGTAGCAGCCGAGGGTGGAGCCAACCATCTCACAGTAAGAGCAGCTCTGAGACACGGGGTGGGGAGGGGTAAGAGCAATCAGAATATCCATAAACTGTTCTTGACAGAGAAACAGAGAAACTGAAGGCTTTATAAATGATAAAATCAACACCGTGTAAAACGCTAATGTGATTAGAGGCTTTATAACCCGCCAAATAATCACACACCGAGCATCAGGTCCTGAGTTAACATGCTTTACAACCACGATAAATCAGAGCTTCCCCAAAGAGAAGGCCGGGCCGTATAGAAACGGAGGACACTTACTGTTTCTCTGGCACCATCTAGTGCCTCCTGGAGGCCGTACAGTCTCCCGTTGACCAGATAAACTCCGCTGGTCCACACGATGCACCCTTCGTGCACCCAAAGCTCCTCTGGGTCCATGGGCATCTGAGGCAGCTGGGCGAGTTGTGCCAAGGGTCCTAGGGAGTCCAGAGCGGGAGGAGGGGGCTGGAAGGGCAGCGAGGCTTTACTATTGGATGGCACCATTCTGGGGGAATCCTCACTGGATTTGTGCCTCCGTTTAAAGCGGGGATGTGAGGTCAGCTTTCTATGTTGAGGTCGTTGCTGGGCTTCATCCGGTGGTGCCTGCAGCTGTTTTGGCAACTGCTGAGGTTCTACCTCGAACTCCGGCTCTCTCTTAAGCTCAGGTATCGGTCTGATATCTACATTTAGATCCCAGGTGAGAGTTTGGGTTTTATTGGCGTTTGTAGTGTAATAGGAGGAGGCAGTGTTGTAGAGCTTATCGGTCATTTGCTTAATAATATCCTCTCGTCCAGCTGAGGTGTCGGTCATTAGGGTAGACGACAGACATGTTGGGTTTGTGTCGTAGCTGACGGCGTAATCACATTCAGCTGAAGGCCTGCTAATGGGAGCATCTTGTGTTTGTAATTCTTGGAAAGTCCTCGGTGTATGGGAGCTGATGTCAGAATTTGGTCCTATTTTGTTTGTGCCTGGCGTCGCTTGACATTGTCTGACCTGGGGCTGATTCTTGGGGAGTTTTGCAGCATATTCAGCTGGATAGTAAGGCCCATAGAGATCTCCAAGATGTTTGTAATTTGCCCATTTTTGACAGAGACAGCAAAGCAAACGCCCGGAGTGATTGGTTTCTGTAAGCACTGGGCCCGAAACGACGTATCCAGACGAAGGAAGCACTTTTCCCGACTGTAGTGTAGTTTCCACCTCATCTGTATCCCTCTTCTCCGACTCTTTGTCTCTCCTCAATAACTGCGAGGAAAGAGCTGAGGTCAGGAGAGAATCAATTCCACTCCCACCTGCTTTCCCTCCTCCTGCATTTCGCTCTCCTTTCATCTTGTCCTCCTCAGCATTCACAATGGTGCACACTGCCCCGATCTCAGGTATTTTCTTCTCAACATGTATGTGTGGAACAAACAGACCCTTTCTATTTGGATCCAGGAATGTTCTACTAGTGCTAAGACTCCCTCTTGTCCCTGAAGGAGTTTCTAGATCATCTTTGGCTCCTGATTGTGTGTCTGCCGCCGCCGCCGCCGCCGCCGCCGCTGCTCCCCTCCTCCTCATCCTCTGTTGTCCTCTTCCCGCTGTTGGTCCATCTTCATCTTTCAGACCTCTGCGTCTCCGCCGCACTGGCTTGACCTCAGGTTCTAGCTGTGTGTCCTCACTTTCAACTTCTTTGGCTATCTGGGTTAAAACGGGGGGAGCCAGAGGAGGGGTGTTTCTGATGTCTGAGGGAGGAGCTGCTGAGGAGGCTGCTGCGGTGCAGGTCATCTCCACTGCCGGCGGGACTGTGACTGCAGGTGTCGCAGGAGTGGGTGGGGCTTGAGGAGCGCTCAGATTCGAGTGTTGAGTCTGGGGTTGAGACTGGGCTTGAGACTGGGCTTGCACCAGAGTCTGGGCTTGGTTCTGAGCCCGTTTTTGTTTATTCACACTCCCCACAGGCCTGCCCTTCTTCTTGCCAGATGGGAAATAGCCTTTAGGCACAACATTTTCTGGTGGCTTACAATCTTGCGGTGACAGGCTGGTCCTACCAGAGGACATGTGATGTCTGTTTAGCATGTGTCCTTGGGCCTGGCCGAGGTGGGACGTGGCGGTTCCGTAAAAGTCGCTACCGGGGTAATCATCAAATCCCATGCTAGATTCTTGAAGTTTCTGACGCAGTAGGTTAGCGGCCGACTGTTCTCCTCTTCTCGTCTCCAGCTGCTGGTAAGTGTTGGTGAAGTGTTGGATGTCTGACAGGGCAGAGGAAGATGGAGGGGGGGATCCCTGGACAGGACGGGGGAGTGGTGGTGGAGGAGGCAAAGGACCGAGCAGAGCAAAGTCCTCCTTGTCACCTGATGCCGATGTCACGGCGGCACCTAATCCAAAGTCAAAGTCTTGTTTAATCGACTGGGATGTCTGATGAGGATCACACGGGTAGACAGATAGCGGCAAAGGCCCAGTCTCATCAACTCCTCTAAAGGGAATCATGTCATTTAATGAGTGGCCTTCATCCATGTAACCATCATCCCCTCCTGCCACTCTGGGGAAATGTGTTAAGTCTTGGTCCTGTGAATCATTGAACGGTGGCATTTCCGAGTGAGAGAAGCTGGTGTAATGATTTGTCCCGTCATCAGCGAGGCCCGTCGGCTTTTTAATATTTGGGGTAATTTTCTGCACAATCGCCTCCAGTTTTAAGCCCCATCCTTTCCTGGGGGGCATAACCTTGGTATTCGATGGAGACAGAGGTTGAGAAAAGCTATTATCTCCAGGTAAAGGGGAGGAGAGCCTGGGGCAAGGGATATCTGAACTGGACGAGTCATCTTCGATGGGATGGTTTGACTCAGAGTGAGCCCCAGGGGAGTGATGTGAATTTGCAGTACTCCTCTGATGAGATACATCCTGAAGTTGCCTTTTGGCAGGAATGGGAGAGATAAAGGAGCGAACTCTTCTCCTCAATATCAGCGGATTTGTGTCCCCAGGACCCCCCGTTTTACTCTGACGCTGCACCTGGGACTGGCTGGCATTTGTGTCGGCGGCGGGCTTTGTCGAGCCAGGCGGGGGAGGCGGGCAGGGAAGTTTGGTTCCTTCCGCCATTCCTCTGGAGACGTCAAGTTCAACAGCATTTGGGCCGTGAGTCTTCTGTGGAGGACCAGGCCTGTGTGAAGTTAGAGGAGCAGCGACAGGTTGTAGGGGAGGCTGCGCTCTATAGTAAGAGTCTCCTTCTAGAATTCTTGAGCCTTCTCTTCCACTGAGTGCCGACTCCCACATTTTCATGTCATAGTATCCACTTTGATGATGGAGTGATGCTTTGGGCGTGTGTTGTTCACCGGGCATGTCCGCCTGGGAGATGATCCTCTGTCTTTGTTCTGTGTGAAGGACTTTATGTCTTCCCGGCGAAGAGCCGGGCTGCATGATCATCTCCTTTGACGGCCTGCTTATTGCTTTTACCCACTCATTCAAGTCATGGGGGTGATGAGGAGGCCCACGAGGGTGAGGATACATCTGAAGCTTATTTGTGGAGTGAGTCTGAGGGGACAGGTTGTGGTATGGGTGATGGGAGGGGAAATGGGGATTAGTGCGGGCCATAATATTGCCTTCTCTCGCATCTCCAAATCGATAACCAGGAAAACCGGTGCTGCCAGTTGTTAAATCAACGCCATGAAGGTAGGATTGATGCCTTGCTGGTGAAGACAAAGGATTTGTGCTTATCGTCTGAGTGGGCAAGGGTCTATAGGGGTCAGCATTCATTACAACAGATGAATGGACAGACTTGGAATGATATTCCATGTCTGCCTCATTAGCTGCAACACTGCGGTGATGTTCGGGCAGTGGTTTTGCTGCATCTGCGCCAGCCTCTTTTGATTCTGTTTCCATTTTCACCACTTGTTTCTCCACAGTATCCCTTTTACTTAGGTCATTGGTTACTGTAGGAGAGGAAAATGGCTGTTGAATAACAGATGCTACACTCTGACTTTTCTCCCTCTCTCTCTCCCTGTTACTTTCCCTGTCCTTCTCTGGCGCGCTATGTCGATTTGGCGACACATCACAGATGACAGAGCGCCGCTCTGATGGGGCTGATGATTTTTGAGAATCAGTTTGACCGCCGCTGCTTGTTAAAGGCTCTGGCTCCTGCAAAAGGAGCTCCTGCACGGCAGACGATGGAGTGGACACATTAGATAATGCTTTTCTCTGGGGAAGAGAATAATCAGCCAAGTTTATATGTTTTGGCGGGGCTGACTGGGGCTCTGCAGCCTGTGGTAAGTGACTCTGGGACGTGCACAATTCAGCTTTTTCAGCACTTTGTAAAATCTTTGCATTGGACAGCTCTGACTTATTGGACAGTTGAGAATCTGTGGTGAAATCAGGCTCACTTCCATGCCTCTGGTTCGGATGCAGGGGTTTTCCAGAGCTACCAATTTGGCCCGAAGCGTCAATGAGTGCACTTTGCATCCTCATGCTTTCTGTCATGCCATATGGGTGTCTGGTGGGAAACTGTTGTTGGACTTGGAGATGTGCGGGAAACGCTTGCTCTGGTCTGCCATAACGACGATCTAAATTATAACCTTGAAGAACCTCTTGTAAAAGACTTGGGAATTGCTGCATTTGTGAACTATCCTCGTGACCTTTTGATCCTGCTCCTTGCCCCCTCTTCACCAAAGCATCTGGTACAGACCCAACATCTTTCGGATGCATGGGATTATAACCGGTGTGTGATTGTTGGTATCCTAAATATCTGGAATTTGATTCCATTACGGTCATTGGGCCGGCCCTCCCTCTGCTCTTCACTGACAAATCTGAGCCATATGTTGATTCCACAAAGCCATATTTGTGTGGTCCAGACTGGGGAAGGTTTTGGGGCCGTCCAAAATTTGATTTCTGATGACTTTGGTGATGGGAAGAATAAAGACTTAGATCCATCCCTTCCTCTCCATTGTGACTGCTTGACTCTCGCAAATAAGGCAGGGACTGCTTCTCCTCTATGCAGATATCTTGAGTTTGCTTGTTTTTTTCAGAGTGACTTCCCTCGGGTCGGACTGAAACAATCACACCTACACCACTAGCACTGTGCTGCTCTTCAGACGTGTGTTTTTCTTCCCTCTCATTATTGTGTAATTTGGAAGTGGAATGGAACCCAATTTCTTTCTCCTTGACATTTTGTGTGTCGACTTCTTCTTGCAGCCCTCGGCTGGCGCCTTTCTCCACTTTCTCAACTGCATCTTCATGTTCTGTTTTGATGGCTTCAGTTTTCACTTCAGCTGTTATTTTATGATCACCTCTGTGGTCAATGCATGTTAAACTGGGCTGCGAGACACAATTTGGCTGAGGGGGGGGGATGCTTGAGGAGCTGGACGAGGGGGAAGAGGAAACTGGAGGTGTTGAATGTGAATTTGGGCCAGTTTCTGATGAATTACATCCAAAGGATGGAGACGACGATGCTGAGGGAACATGAGCTTCAATTGCTTTCGGCTCTGCAACAGTTTGTTCTTTTGATGGAGACTCAGAGGCAGCTTTTACGTTTGATGCTTGTCTAGCTTGTGGTTGGCTTTGACTCATAGATAGAGGGTGATAGCCAGTTGGTTCAGATCCACTGCTTGCGCCGCTCTTCTGCCTCACTCTCCCATGCTCGCCCTCAGAGAACTGATCCTCTCTCTCCACCTTAGTCCCCGATGACCCTCCAACCGAAATCGATGAGGAGTCTTCATCAGGACCCGGTTCTAAACTTGCGCCATCACCAATCCCCACTGCACTCCCGTCTTTCACTGTGCTTGTACTTGAGGCTGCACTGGCGTTCCTACTCCTCGGTTGTGTGGCGGGCATCCCATGCGTTGGATGTGGTACCTGCCCGCCATCTTTTCCTTTCTTCTGTGCGAGTGCTGTGTCGGTGAGGAGCATATGCTGAACTGTGTTTGGTAAATTGGCTACTTGGGAACTTAATGCACTAAGACTATTCAGGCCAGCATCTTGCATTTTGTCAAGCGGGGAAGATGAATAAGCAGAGGAACCGTCATCTCGGGAGCCGATTCCTGCACCCATACCAAATTTGTTGCGACCTGTCACAGGGAGAGTGCTTCCTCCGACTGCGCTCATGTTATGAGCTTTATGACTGCCACTGCTGCCACAACTGCTGATGCTGCTATTGGAGTTGGGTGTGGGGCTTAATTGAGGCATAGTCTGCAGCAATCTACCATGACCATGACTGCTACGGGGGTTTGATGAGGGAGGGTGTTGAGGACCATGACCTGAGGGGTTCCCATATGCCTCTGAGACACTCATCAAAGGGGAAGGAGAGGAGCTACAGCTGGGGGAGTGTACTGCAGATGCAGCTGGGGATGGGTTTGATATGGGGCTAAAATTTTGGTTGATTTGAGTTTGTTGCACAGTGGGATGCATTGGGGATTTGGCTATTTCTTGAGATGTTGCTTGAGGTATACTGGGATTGGAGGCTTGGTGATGCTTGGAATAAACAGAGCCTGGAGATGTACCCTGGTGCTGAATTTTCACGGAACTATCATAACCCACCCCTAAATTGTGCTGTGAGTTGCGAACCTGCAGTGTGGCCTGTTTGTGAAGTGAATGTGCCTGTGGAGAATATCCAGGATAATTTGAAGCATGGTAACTCTGTTGAACATTCTCCATTGGCCCCACATTGTTGTTTGCTGCTGAACCAGAGACAGAGTTTGCACTGGGGTTGACACTGGGAGAACTGTTGACTTTGGGCTCAAACCCAGTGCTAGCAGCCCCATCAAGATATCTCTGTGGAGGGGGGCTATACATTCCTGATGAGATTGTGGACGCTCCACCTTGGGGGGAGTAGTGCGGGTACTGAGATGTGATCCTGTGCCCGGCGTGTGTATAGCTCCTATGCGGTTGTCCATGGTGGACAGTAGGGAAGGTTTGTCCGTGTTGCCGGTGCTGCATCTGAGAACCTGGAACCGCTTGCAATGCAGGGCTCTGACTCAAGGTGTACTGATGAGAAGGAGAGAACGGTCCAGCACCTCCTCCTGAAGCAGCACTGGCGCCATAGTCTACTGGATATGGTGACATCAGGCCAGATGATGGTGCAGAGCCCGATCCAGCATGCCTGTACTGGTGAGGTATATGTCCATCAATATTAGGATATCCAAAGCCAGCTCCATAACCCAGACCTCCTCTTCTGTGCCGGTCTTTACCACCCATTGAAAAATAGTAATCCATGGTTTCCTTCCTGTAAGGGTTGTTACTGTTGCCACTGTGAATGTTACCCTGGGTTGGTGTTGGCTCCACTGGTCTGTTTCGGGCACTGTAAGCAAGCATGTGACTGGCTTGACTGTGGTGGTGATGGCCTCTGTGCAGGCTCTGTTGTTGCATCCCTGCATATTCATCTGTTATCCTCGGGGAGATCTGGGGGTCTGCTGGCTGTGGGGCATATGGAGGTCCTCCTCCACCCCTCCCACTGAACCCAGGCGGGAGAGCATGGGGAGCGGGGCTATTAGAAAAGTTCTGCATTTTTTTTTCCGTCCTTTTCAAGTTTGAATTTCAAAAATGGAAATATCTGTCAGTATCTATAGCAGAAAATGCCTCTGATCAGAAACTGAAGCTCTTATGGCAGTAACCATGAATGCAAAAAAGAGTCCATGGTCTGGCAGTAAAATAAGGAAATGCTTCATGAAATCCACTAAAGATGTGAAGCAAGGGAATACATGTACATATATATATCTATATATGTATATGTGTTTATATACATATATGTGTAAGGTAGATGTTAAAATGACTTGTAAAATAAAACGGTTGGAAAAGATGATAACGTTATCCAAGAGTTACGAAAAAATGCTGCTTCCTCACAGCAGAATAGTACACAGTTGATTCCACTTAAACCAAAAAGATGGAACTTGAAAAACAGCTTTTCTTTTGGAGAAAAAATGTTCTGGAGTGAAGCAGGTCTCCACTGGAGAAATAATGTTTATTCCCAGGATGCTGAAGCAGTTTGGCACTGACGGACGATGATATCATGACACTTCACCATGTGGGGTGTTCCACCTTAAATGTCTTTACATGTAGAGAGTCTGCGACAACAGCTCAGCAAACAGAGCTATTTCAGGGAAATATTACATGGTGAGCCAATAGGATTTTGTTTGAGGAGGAAAAAAAAAAACATTGAGATGGAGTTCCATCAGAACAATCCTTCGGTCTGTGAGAGCCTGCCAGGACCTGACTCACACCTGTGTGAGACCAAAACTGCAGAAACACGAATCAAAAAGTCTGAATACAGACCTTTAATACACACTTCCAAAGGCAAACACTCCATTGATAGTCTCATCAGCTCTTGGATGTGGCATAACACCTTGTGAGATAGTCATTCCCTTTCAAAGGCTCTCTTCTTTTTACAAATTATTATTCATTGTTGTTTACTTGGTAGGCTCGGACTGCAGAGGGAAATGCTATTTAGCAAATGTTAGTTCCTGGCCTTTGTGTCCAGGTTCTTCTTGAAGCTGTCAAGTATCTTCTGCATATAGCTGTCTTACCTTTCCTCCCAACCATCATTTAACTTGATGTAGTCCGTGAAAAAAATTTCCCAAAAGGAAAGTAATCCATTTATTCCACCACATGTTCAGCCACATAAAACTCTTGTTTTCCCTTCAGAAATTCCATGCAGATAAATTGATTTTCCATCAGCTGCTGATCGGGAACGTTCAAAAATCTGAAATTGCAAAGAAAAAGAGAAAGGTTAGCATTGATATGAAATAATGAATATGTTTACCTCAATTTTGTGACAATTTTGTTGTTTAAATATTAGAAGATGACACAGAAACACAAAAGACACTGGCGGGCAGTTTATCTGTATCAGAATGTATGCATTCATGAATCTTATTTTCAATTATTTATTTCAATTATTTTCAACAACATGGTGTAACTGTAAGATATTAAGGGCCTTGTCCCAAGAAATTATTCATATAATTAGGTTTGAAACAAAACCGTTTCAGGACTTTAGCTTTGAAGATCCAATAACTGCAGTGCTGATAAATGATGTCCTTACCAAAGGAAAAAGTACAATAAAAACAAATAGGTGATCAGCAAATATCTCGGTAATTCCAATGGGCGGGGAAACATGCATGCACGCACGCACGCACGCTCACGCACACGCACACAGGCATAAAACAAATTACAAAATGAAAGGAGTATCTTCTTAGGCCACCAAAATCAACAGGAACTACTAAAAATGTAAACTGCATTCTGCAAGTGTGTCTCAGACTTAAAGGATGGAAAAGCATTTGTCCTTCCAAAAGGTAGTACATCATAATAACACAATTTGTTGATGATGAGGGTGATGGGCAGTGCTATCAAGCAATACAGCGTTTCAATATCTCCCATAGGTGTGTAATTACCTGGATGGGGGTGTGTGGGAACAGGAGGGTATAGGGGAGAGAAAGGTAGGTTAGTGGAAACATGCAATTATGTAAACAACATTATGAAAACTCCTTTCCATGTCAGTGAAATAACTGCAAGGGCAGATGTGGATCCAAATCCTGCTTCTGTTCACAGACAATAAAAGCCATTCATTTTACAACACCTTTAAATGGACTTTAATTATGATGTGTGACAAACCCTAATGGGGTTAGTGCCCATGAGTGACTCGTGACAAAGACAACAATTGTGTTTCACAAATACACTTTAAAACGGCCAATGACCCTAAAACAACTTTGGGTGACTTACGATTCCATATAGTCTGACCTTAACAATAACACATCCCTGATTTGTATGATTTCGACTCCTTCTTTTAGTTGCAACATATTATCGCGGGTTTCTGTCTATTATTTCAAACCGCAGGTAGTGATGGGTTGGGGGGGCAGAAAATGAGGAGAAATGTGTCTCGTAACGGGGTACGAGCCATGTCATTCAAAAGCATTGTAATCATTAAAGGTCCATTTCCAAGGATCGCAGCGGAGGGTCAGAGCTGGTGGAGATGCCTGATGCCAGGAGAAACTGTTTAGTTAGAGGGATTCTATTGATCTCCACCCGCGTACAGGCTTGTATCCTGATTACTAATTAATCACAGCGGCTCACTGTGCAAGAACAGGCAGCGGCGCGCAAACACACACACACACACACACACACACACACACACAACAGTGCAGCATTAATAAAGAAAAGCCTCAGTGCAGTCTGTCATTAAGTCAGTCAATTGCACAGCTCCCGTTACCTCATTGATAACAGCATACGCAACGGGTCTTATTTTTTAACATTTTCGCAGATCACGAACAAACGCTGTTCCGCGGTACTTGTTTTTTCTTCCCCCTGTATCTTTTTGTTTAAGTCAACACATTTCACTGTCTTTTGTAGCGAAGCCTAAATAGCTACATTAGCAACGACAAGGTATACGCATTACAATTAGCTTTGTAGTGCTCCCTATTTAGCTTTGTATGGTTAGCGTTAGCGTTAACCATATGCTGTAAATTGGGCGCTAGCAAAGCTACAGTCACTAGTTAGCGCCATAGCAAATGGCTAATTTGCGTTTATTACGTTATTACAGCCCGAAAATAACCTGCAACGATCGATAGCAGGCTAGAGATACGGGGCAGTCCGGCAGCGTTTAGCCGCAAAAGAGTGTTGATTGAGTGCAGATGTTTCCTCTCACAAATCCACTGGGCTTGTGAGTGAATGTTCTAGCTAGCATAAATATCGTCCACTAGCAAGAGACGTGGAGTGAGTATGCACCCGAAAATCATCACCATCACACCGCCTGACATTTTCCTTGAATAAACACAGCTAGCGTTATCCACGGAGAGACCAGTCGGCTAGCTAACAGTCCGAGAGCGTACCTGAAAACGTAGCAATACAAGGCCCCTCGAAGACTCAATGCTGTTTTTGACAATCCCGCTGCTGTGGCAGAAAACCCCAGTCTGGAGTCGACCGCTGCGCCGTTTCTCCCTCAGCCTTATGAAAGCACACAACCCCGACCAGCGGCGGCCAAGTCGGGGGGCCCGTCACGACACTCGGTTGCCGGGCCTCTCCTCCGATCGCCCCCCTATTCCTTTTGTCCTCACCTCCAAAAATGATGCGAGCAGGGCACAATCGGGGTGCCTGTGGGTTCCGCAAGCAGTGAGGTCCATACACCCCCGCCCCTCCCCTCGTCCTCCCTCTCTCACTCGCTCTCTTTCTCTCTCTCTCACAAACACACGGCTGAGGTGTGTGTGTGTGTGTGTGTGTCTACCTTCCTTAAACTAACACAAAACACTCCGCTGTTCCATCATACACGCCGAGATCACCAAATTACATGAACATCCCTTCATCACCAACCGCACGGCTTCCTTTCACTGGTTCTTGTTTTTGTTTGTTTTGTTTATCTGTAAAGACCGCCTTGAAAATGCAAACACACACGTATTGCTGCCCTTCTCCATCACCTTTCTCACTCGCATCCCTTCATCTCCCTCTGAATACACACACACACACACACACACACACACACTCAGAGTATTTAATCATATCCGTGTCTGGACTATGCATTTTGCAACAGATCCCTTTGTTCCTTAATTTCCCCTCAGGTGAAAATGAAATGGTGAACCTGAAGGCATCAGGCCACCGAGCCAATACCGAGATGAGAGTGGCTTGGAAGGTGGTAAGTAATGTCCCAAAGGAATAAGTCAATATCAGATGGTGCACAAATTGAGGGCAAATTGCAGAGGCGGTATTGGAGGATGGCATTGCAATGGGAGTGGGGAAGCTTCCTAAACTTGCTGGTTAATATTTGACACAACATAAAGACCATCTTTATGGCCTGAACATTGATGTAACAGCGAAAATAAAGATATCCCCGTTGCCATTGAACGTGTCGTTTTGCCTCTAATTCAGCTTATCGCTCAAAAACAGAACCCGTGGAGCCATTCACACTCTCCAACCATCATAGTGTTGTGCCCTGTGCCCCCCATTCCATGGCACCGCACTTTTAATATACCTTGCTCTCTTCATCTGACACACACACACACACACACACATGCATGCACACAAACTCTGTAATGAGCAACACAAAATACAGTCATCCAACCATCATGTACACACAGGCACAAGCATTAAGCCATCAACCACAAGACCAAAAATCTTAGTATTTTAAACAACACTTCAATACATTCATTTCCTTGCAGATACACATCTATTTCTATCATAGTTGCCATAGCAACTGCATCATAGAGCTTTAACTGTGGATAATTTTTCGGCAACATACCTACAATTGCGTTTCACATGTGCAATTTCTTGCAGACAACCTTGGCTGTGAGTAATATCCTTGAGCCGAAAATCTCTTGCAAGCAGCGATGCAGTTGTATTGCAACTAAGTCAAAAGGAAAGATGTGAAAGGTGAGACTCGAGCGCAGACACACCGAACCAGTAAGTCGCCCAGTCAGGCTTGTCAAATAAAACGAGCACCTGCTGGGAGGCTCTCAGATTCTCTCTGCTGCAGACAAGGTCACAACATTTTCACCAACAAAGACTCCAAGCACATAGTGGTCTAAAACCTGAAGAAAAAAAAAATTACCTTCTCTAGAGCCCACTGAAGGGTTGCAAAAGTCTTTGTTCCACTCACTCCAACAGAGAATTTTCCTTTCAACTACATAAACACAACTGAGAAGGGCTGGTGGGAAAAACAGAGAATGGAGCTACACAGTATTCCTAGGTATACATTTACTGGATCATCTATATTGTAATGATTGTATGTTGTGCTATTTTTCAGCAACTGCACACTGCTGTGTTGCATTTTTGGAAAGATTTGGCATGTTAGTCCTTTCCCAAAAACATTCAATATTGGAATTATATTAAATTGAATTATTAAAAGCAGGGGCAGTTATATATTCATTTTTTACATCTTAATTATCAAATATTTATCTTCAATTTTATTAGAATGTCTTCTTAATGAATGGATATCTAAACTGATTCCTCAGTTTAGATACCCATTACTTGAAGTACTATTATAATTTTCATCCATTCATTATCTGTATTGCTTATCTTGCCCTTATGGTTTTGAGGGGCCCGTAGCCTATCACAGGTGTCATTGGGCGAGAGGGCGGGTTCCACCCTGGACCAGTCGCCAATCGATCACAGGGCCACATAAAGAGACAACCAACATTCACTCTCTCATTAACACATCTGGATGATTTAGGATCTCCAATGAACCTCCTGCAGTGGGAGGAGCCTGGAGGAAACCCACCTGGAGAACATGTCAACTCAACACGGAAAGGCCCCCTGTCAGAATTGAACCAGGGACCTTCTTGCTGTGAGGTGGAAACGGTAATCCATTATGACTTTACATTTGATAAGTAAATAGTTTAGGTATGACAAGTGTAAATAATTCAGCCTGATCTTTAATTAACCAATAATTCTGTCTTGCTGAACCTGAATCCAACGCTCCTCACCGCTCATTCTCTCTCACAGTCTAGTGACACATTTAAGACATATTGCATTGCACAGTCTTGTATTATATAACAGCTGAAGTCAATCGGGGAGTCTATAGCTGAGAGAGTTCCAATTCAACATGAAAACTAGAAAACTGAAATGATGAATGTCTTAACTGACATTAAGTTTAACATAAAGAGATATGACGCAACTTGAGCAACACATTTTACACTTTAGATTTTGATATTTACATGGCTTCAGCAGACAATACCATTATGATTAGGAGCCTTTAGGGTCCTTGTCGACCATGGACAGACTCGGACCAAAATAAAATTTTACAGTACCCGAGGTATTATCACCATAAAACAAGCATGGCAGACCTGATGAGGCTCATATTTTGCATCAATAGTTTTTTTATAAGACTGCTTCCTACTTGCAGCAGGGGGTGCTGTTGGCTGAATATAAACCTAAGAGTTCCCTTTGTTCAATGTAACCTCCCCAAAACACGAACTTCAGGTCTAAAACTCTCAAAATATGTCCCATGAGCTGGCAGCCATAAAGGCTGGACACCACCCCTACAAGCTGCAAAATGGAGTGCTTCAAACAGACCCTAAAACAATTGCCCCACAGGTTTCTAATGGGGCCGCCTCCCCTTTCCACATAAGGAGGTACCCAAAGGCCTCCGATGGCTTCAGTGGTCATAAGATGAGGGGGCCTTCTTGACTCACTAATGGTGAACCTGGGACACAGAATTCTGTTAATTGTGTTTTTTGATCGTGCCAGGGCCGACCACTGATCATGTCGACTCCCCGGGGAAAAAACATCGCAGTCTTGTGGTTCATCTCAACCTTCTCAAAGAGCAGGTTCCAAGGGCTGGAAGGGTAGAAAGGCATTGAGGATCAATGACAAACTGTCGGAATCTACCGGCTGGCTACACCGACAACGTGTGTTGAAAACTCGCCGATGTCATGGTGGCACGTCATCAACATGTCACACCGTCTGATCAGATGTGGAATCAATAAATTCAATTTGCCTGGAGCAGAACGTCCAATTGAAAAATATTACTACCTCTTACCTTTAGGTGGCACTATTACTTGACTGTAGCTGCTGACATACTGAGCATCCTCAGGCCGGAACGATCATCAAACATGTCAGGTATCAAATATGCATGCTAAGATTAGTCTCAGCTGCTGAAAGTATCAGATTGTGTGTGGAAAAACTGGAAATGAACACTGGAATTTAACATGGGCAAGCTGTTTACTGTACAATGACAAAATCTGAGAATAATTGGATCAAATCCCTTGGAGGGACTTGATCCAGTTAAGGCCCGACACGCTTGGTAATGGGGCCTAAACCAAACCTGCCAGCGGGATTAAAACGGCCCTTGAACTTGAATGCTGGCTAACACTACTGCAGAATCAGAGTGTAGTCCAACCAGATAATATTACACATTTTCTGGACACAAATTTGGCATCTTTCTTGCCACCACCAGATGGCACCATATGTAGCCTGCAAATCCCAACCTCTACATGTACAAACATGTGACCAGTCCGACACTCTTGTTGAGCATTTGTGTTATAGAATTATTATATTCCATGGCATTATGGTCACATCATGTAAAGGAAAACTCAAGACAAAAGATTCACATTTGAAGGCCTCCCTGACCCAAGAATGAGCTGCATGACTGAAAAGACTGAATACGAACAGCGGGACGACAAAAAACGATATATCTTGGGTCATGTGATCAGCAGGGCGAAATACCCGTCTGCAGATGTCTCCAGGCCCAAATATGCGAAGTTTGGAGAAGTTCTGACCTTGCAGGGTAAAGTTACACTTGTTTCATTTGACAAAAAAAAATGCTCACGATATTTTTTCTTACATTAATCTAAGTGGCCAGCATGGGGCACCGCTCACAGGTTACCACATTCTGTGGTTCGGATTCTTTTCAAACCTCTGAGTTTTGCAACATATCGGACCATCTGGAGCTGAGTTATGGCGGTTTAATTTTTTAACATTATTTCCAGGGGCCAGCTGGGTGGGGGGGACTATTTTGAAACACGTCGATGTCTTCAGGCTGAGACTTTTATCAGATATGAAATTCAGAGCAGATCTTTTCATCAAAGTAACCGGTTGAACAGCGCCCCGTGCTATGTACTAAAAGAGCGTTTCGATGTATGTGCTTTGTTTGTTTTGCAAATGAGAAGCAGAGATGCATTTTATGTTTTAGAGGAAGTGTGTACGTGTGTTTCTGTGTGTTTGTGTGTATGTGTGTGTGTGTGGGTGTGTGATATTCATATCAAAAGAATTTTATTCTGTTATTACAGGCATATTTTGTGTTTCTGGAATGTTGTTGGTCCAAGTAGAGGGAGTAGTATTTGGATTGTCATTGGAATTTTTTGTAGTTAATCTTGAATATGTTTGGGGTTTTTTAATCTGTAAATTACCTGATATTAGGTGTGTTACCTTCATAATAATAAACAAACTATGATTGCACTGCAAAGTTGTGGCTGTAGGGCAATGACTGCCATTGCAGAATGCACCTATGGACTTCAATGTATTAGCATATTGCTGGAAATCAAATTACAGAAATTTCCTGCTTTTGTGCATTTGATTGAGAAAATACCAACATGCCATATTCTATGTTAGATTTACACATGGAAAGTTTATAAACATACCACTTTCAATCTTTCAGTTGGGATCTTTTTAGAGTTGACAAGTTGTTTTTTTTCTTGGAATGCCTGCTAACTTCTGGATCAATATCTTCACGCAAGATTAATTCCAAGAGGCACCAGTGAAGATTAATTCAAGGTAGTATGAATGTTGCGATACCTTGTGTTCCACTCAGGAGTGATACTGCAGATCAGGGTCATCGAAGCATGCAAACGCTGCAGCTTTCCCATTGATGGGACTGTGGTCCGTCGCTATTTGGCCAGAAATCAAACCCAAGACTTCATCACACACCCCCACCCCCGAAACCACTGCAGGCAGAAGGAAAATTCCACGAGCATGGATACGGAGGTACATCTGAGGTGTGGAGCGGAACATAAATCACAAGTAAAGAAACATAATTTTCAGGGGTCCCTTCATCATATATAGCTGGCACTCCTATGAGAAGAAATACTGCATCATATTAACTCTCGTTTTTCTGCTATAATTTACTTTATCATGAAACGCCTTTCTTGTTAAGCTGCAGTTTTGGACCAAGTAGGATCGTTTTACTACACAATTCACACTTCATCCATTGCATGTAGAAAGCATGACATCCCGAACTGAAGATCCTCTTAAGATCCTCCTAAACCACCAATGAATAGTGACAGAATTCGACCGCCCTCCACACAGCAGAACTGTGCTCACGCTGGCTGGAGGGGATCCAGTGCACGGCCGATCGCAGCATCAATATGAGAGAACAGCTGGTGGCCAGGCCAGAAAAGACGGGTTCCAGGCAGAATGCAGGTTCTGCTTCACGGGCTTGGAATCTGAACAGGTTGAAGACTTGTTTTCAAGATCACTTCGTCTTTCGGGTTTATTTTGAAGATACAAACTGTACAGTATATTCTGTATGATGTATTTGTTCTTGAGTGTGTGTTTGAGCAGTGACAGTGTGTGCCAGGATTTAGAACGGATTATATACCCACACAGACTGTGATAGGTGGTGAGACAATCATAGCAATTTCAACATTCTATTTTTTAATTTTCATCACTTTGTGTGGATTTTCATGATTTGAGTTGTTACAGGGGAACGTTTGTTTACTGTGAATTATAGTGATTTCAGAATGGAAACACATTTCTTGATAAAATGTCCAAGGGTGATTGTTTGTGTGCGTGTGCGTTTGTGCGTGATTGTGTCCTTCAGACAATGATTTCATCTTTTACATTTTTAATCACAATACATTGCTATTTTTAACTGAGCTGTTTTACCGTTGCTGTATTTGGTTTTGATATTAGTTTGCTTCCACCGGATTTGTATTTTGTACTGACAATGGATGTTTTATCTTAAATGAAAAGGTTTCAGTGATTTTGGTATTTGGTATAGCCTAATCCTTAGATGTAAGCCATGTGTCTTCATATAATACAAAAAAACAACCCTTTATGGGAATAGTAGTACTCCTGAAGGTGAGGAGATAAGGGTACTTAGACTTTTGTGGAGTAACACAGTAATAGCAGGTCAGTTATTACCAGGCCATGTCGGGTGTGATTGTGGTACATAACCATGTGTTTTCTTCTGCTGATTTTATATGTGTATGGATATATATTGACTTTGACTTTGCATTATTTTTGGAGGAGCTGCTTCCGTCATCAACAAATTCGACCGCCAATATTGGCGTCCGTACATGTCATGAAAAAGTGGTGAAGCACTCATGACCTTCATTCATAAATGTGTACCAATCAGCTACCATCTTTGATGCTTCAAAACAGGTTTAAAAATGTTAATGATCTTCGGCCACTGTCTTCAATGAGATTTAAGAGACAGAATCAGGAGAGGAAATTGCCAAGTGGAAAAGAGTTATAATTAGAATGGAACCATGATACATGGAATGAAAGTATTCCATATATGTCTACGAGTACCCAGGGAGGGGGACGTGTCATCAAGGGTCACAGACCTTGGATGAGGAAATCACTGCACAGTTGGGAGTTATCGGGTCTTTTTGGTGTCCTGATGGAAAATGAAAATATAATTCAATACCTTGAAAGCAAGATATAAAAGTACAACCTTTTAAACTGAGCAGATGGTCAGGCCTACCTTTTGTGGAAATTCACGTACTTCCGTATCAGGGGTGAACTTTCAATTAAAAATCTGATAGGATGATTTTTGGAGTGAAAATGCTTTTCTCTGCCACGGAATAAATCAGTGAAGCATATGTTATTTCATTTTATTTTATCATTCCCCCAACTTGATACATTTAGTTGAGTTACTTGAAGATGTTGGACAGATTGGTGCACAATTTCAAAATCTGATTAAAAAAGCATAATTTAAAGAGGTTTTATTCATCGTATAATAATGTGTATTTTGAAAAGTTGGAGGCAAAGATCAGACAGCCGTCTTGTAACTGAAAGTTCCCTATAAATTGTGGTTCTAATCTTATTTTTACAGCGCAGTCTCAGTAATATATATCAAAACCAATAAAAGAAGTGATCCAAGCAACAGTCTCCATTGGTCTGAGTCTCATGGAGACCGTCTGCAGATCACACAGTCGAAACGCAGCCTCTTCATGTATGGCTTTATTCAAAATAAAGTAAAATATGAGTACAGTTCGCGCCACTGCTCTGTGCGGTTTCCTCGACCGCCACAGGAAGTCAGTGTTACACCAGAAACACGGCGGCGTTCTCCTGCTGGCCGGCTTGCCTGGAATTACTACAGCAGGGGAAATAAGAAGAGGAAAAAAAAAAAAGCTCTTGAATTATTTTGTCCAAAACCCAAGTCCATTAATCTCTTTGATGTGTGGGCTCTAAATTATGGTCTTGAGAAAATAAGTCTTTGATCCACATCTGGCGCATAATACAATTTCACAATTAGATTCCCTCACAAACATTAAATATTACATCAAGAGAGGCTTTGATAGTACATGAGAGTACATGATTTTGGAGGGTTGTGGAGAAATTAGATCTCCGGCTCTGATTGTGACAAGGTGCCGCGTTCGTCTCACCATTTCTCATCGTCCCAGATCAAAGTGCATGATGCAGCCCCGCTGAAATCCGCTTGAAACAAATCCATCTCTGGATCTGTGACCTGAACCCGGTGTGGCGATGCGGGGATATTTTTCTCAGAGGGCAAGCGATGACGCCGCGCGGAGGTGTTTCGCTCGACTTCAGCGACTTACCGTGACTATTTGGCTACAGCTCAGAAACCTTGGCCGCAGCTCTAAACTGTCGTGTTGTTTTGTCAGAGAAGAGGTCGTAGAAAGTGTCCGCTGATCAACAGCGCCGTGGTCGGTGACCGATGATGGCCAGCAGGGAGCGCTTTCCGCTAACGTCCCCCAGCCCCTCTGAACATCTCTATCACAGTGAAGCAGAGTGCCACACTCTCCTCGTCTCCTAGCAACCGTAGAACCCTGCCTCCAATCACTACGGATACCGGGAGAGATGGAGGAAGGGTGGGAGAGTGTGAAAGGGTAGAAGAGGAGGAGGAAAAAAAAAAAAAGGCTGGCCAGGCATCAGCATCCCATGCAGCAGAGCTGAAAGTATGCCAAGCTGAGAGCCAGGTATGGTTTCAGAGGTGGTTCCTTTGCTCTTGGAGATGAGGGGGGGGGGGGGGGGGGGCGGGGGGGTGGGGGGGGGTGGGG
>CAAKHD010004768.1:34442-50041 GCA_901007705.1 Fistularia tabacaria
TTTCGTTTTTGTTTTATATGTGAAAAAATATTTATGTTGTTTGAGGTGGTTTTGGGGGTGGGCGGGGGGGGGAGGAGCAGGGGGGGGGGGGGGGGGGGGGGGGGGGGGGGGGGGGGGGGGGGGGGGGGGGGGGGTGGTTTGATTGGATGGAAAGGGAGAGTAGCTTTGGCCATATCTGAGGGAGGGTTAAAATCCCATGCCTCACCGGGGTGTCCTGATTTTCTAACCAAAATTTTCTCGCAAAATAAAGATTTCTCTTTCCCCGTCTCTTAATTTTGCAGTCCGGCTCAGCGTCTTCCTCCTTAAGGTCCCTCGTCCTGTTTCATTATGGGATAGGGTTGCAGTGTGTGGACAGTGTCTTAAAATCATCCCTGATCTCCTAACACTACATACCTCTATTCCCCTCCTCCCCCCCACCTCCTTTGCATTTATCCATCACCCCCAACCCCGCTCTCTCTCTCTCACACATCAGACTCAATGCTCGAGAGTTTTTCGTACACATGGCCATTGCTTCCATTGAAAGGACGTGGGGGGCCGACCCCGAGCATGGAGCCGTGGTGGTTCATTCCACCCAGGCTTAGCTCTTTTGGGAACCGGGGCGCCACATTGGACATCACCCCAGCTGTGGCAGATGCTGGCAAGTATGATGTCGTACTGATCTGGGCCCTGAAGTCACTTCGGCTGTTTTTGGTGACCTGCTGCTGCTGCTGCTGCTGCTGCTGCTGCTGCTGCTGCTGCTGCTGCTGCTTCTTCATGTAATACTGCTTCGCTCCGTGCATCAGACACTGGTCATCGCCGAATGTGGGTATAAAGGGGTTTTGGTTTATCCGGTCTGGGTAAAGAGATTTAGATAAAGAAAATGCTGCACCGCCTCCTCCTTCCATCAACGACCGGTCCCTGTCTCTCACGTCTCTCTCCCCGACAGAGCGGCGGTGGAGGCCCTCTCCTCCTCTGAACAGCCCGAAAGGTGATCGGCCTTCGCCCCCGTAAAACAGCGGGTCTCTGTCCCTCTCCCTCTCCCTCTCCGAGCCCCCGTGACGCTCAAATATGTGTGCAAAGGGGCTGGTGCCCTCCATGTAGCGTTCCTTCTCCTTCAAGCTAACACTTCTGGGCGGAGGCAGCATTCCTCCCATACCCCCACCGCTCATCCCTCCAGCTCCTCCTAAGCTGCCCAACAAGCTTCCCATGCTGCCCAACTCTTCTTTTTGAAGGTCAACAAAGGCATCGTACGAGTGCTGCCGCCTGAGTGGCTTCCCGAATCCTCCACTCTTCCTCCTCTGCTGGGCCTGAGATTGAGACTGCGGGACTGCGCCCATACCTCCTCCTCCTCCTCCTCCTCCTCCTCCTCCTCCTCCACCTTTCCCTCCCCCCATCTGTTCCAAGAGGTGGTTGTTGTCCTCACTTATATCATAGAGGTTTCCTGTCTTTTTACAGCCTTCGCAGCGCATGCAGGTGGCGGAGCTGGGGCGGCTGCCTCCTCCACCACCAGAGGACCCGCAACTTATACCGCCACCGTACCCTCCGCCCCCTCCTCCGTGTATGGACATCTGCTTGCCTCCTCCTCCTCCTCCCCCGCTAGCCCGACAGTTCCTGCATTCCCAGTCTCCCCCTGCCAGCCCCGATCCTCCGCCGCTCTTCGAATCGGACTTCTTGGGCTTGTTCTTCAGGAAATCGTCCACTGGAACCAGAGAGGTGCAGGTGGGCACTCCTCCATCTCTGCTCCCAGGACCTTCTGTCAGGTCCACATGTTCCCACTGGGGGACGCCCTCTTTCGGCCGGAACTGGTCCAAATAAAAATCCCTCACGCTTTCTTTTTCTCTGAAGAGATAGGAGCTGCCTTCATTGTTTGCTCCTCCTCCCCCTCCGCGTTTGCGCTCAGAGGGCAAAAGTGGCGGGGAGGCCGAGTGGTGTCCGTGGTAGTGGTGGTGGCTGATGTGGTAGGGTTTCCTCTTATAGCCCAGCTCAATCTCATCCAGCTCCCGTCTGGATTTGGCGGAAGCCGGCCTCTTTTTCAGACTATCACGGTATTGTTTGCGCTTTTTGGCATTGCCCTCCAGGTTCCCGTATGTTACTGTGTGCGTGGAGATGTCCGAGACATCAGAACGTATATTCCCGTCCTCGTCTCCTCTGCCTCCACAGTAACCGTGCCCGGGGATGTAGGTGGAACTCGAAGCCCCACCCTTAAAAGAAAACTTCCCGTACAGATCGGGGAGGCCTCCCTGAAAGCCTTGGCCCGAGGGGGGAGTCTGTCCGGAGAGCAGGTCAAATTTACTCATGTTCCTGTGGGTCAGAGCGGAGCAGGGTTGGGTGGTGAAAATCGGCGCCACGCCTCCACCCAAGCTGTCACAATCAAACATGCCACCCTCCAGGGAACTAGCACTGCCCAAACTATGCGGCCTGTTGGGAGGGGGCCCGCTGAGCCCCAGCGTTGAGCCATGATGGTGCAGGTAGTGGTCCTGGTAAAGATTGCTGTCCTTCATGTGGATGTTGCCAAACGTCCTCTCTACCTCACTGATGTAGTCACTGAACATGTTGTCGTCCGGTAAGTACGGGGGCTTGCAGTCCGAGTGGCCTGCCAAGCTACGCCGGTGTTCGGAGATGTCGTAAACGGACGACTCGCGGCGGATGAAGTCCAGGGCACTGTGCGGCGAGCCGTTCACCCCTGACAGAGAGGCCATGTTCTTGGCGGTGCGTAGGAGACGCATGATGTTGGAATGGGTGTTGTTCATGGTCGCTGATGGAGAGTTCAATGCCGAGCTGCTTTTCTCTTCAATTTGGACCCCGTGAATGCAGCTGTAGATGCCCTGTGGGGGGGGGGGACACGCAAGCAGAAGCAGCATTAGAGATAAGATAAGATAAGATAATACTTTATTGATCCCCATAGGGGAAATTCGGGAGAATTAGAGATGGTATTTGCAGAAGATTTAATTCACTCTATCCTATGCAATAAGCAAAAGGGCAGTTTTTCCCTTGCCGTTGTCGCAGGTGGCTTCCTTATGGGGGGTTGTTGGGTCTTTGTAAAATATTTCAAAGCATGCGGTCAAGACGTTCTTTTAATGTAAAGTATCATGAGATTACTGCGCGTTGTGATTTGGCGCTAAATAATATACAATTTGACGAAGACCTGACTAATGTGTCAAATCATCAGGGATGTTTTCATGTGATGTAAACAATTTGTAGACAAGATAAATAATGAAAAAAACATTAACATGCGAAACCATTTATAGATTTAGTTTTCCATCGGAAGCATGAGGATTACTCAATAAGCAAATTTCAACACAGAGTTTGCAGACTGTCCACTCGCTCACCTCACAGCGGACAGATTTCAACGAGCATCTTCATCATTATTTGTTAATATGACTTCCAGATTTGATTAAAGAAAAACTGTCATCGTCAGGGTTTTCTTGAACTATCAGATCATATGTAAATCAATATGTTTGTGA
The DNA here is from genome assembly GCA_901007705.1 of Fistularia tabacaria. Taxonomy (NCBI): domain Eukaryota; kingdom Metazoa; phylum Chordata; class Actinopteri; order Syngnathiformes; family Fistulariidae; genus Fistularia; species Fistularia tabacaria. The sequence goes on from CAAKHD010004768.1 coordinate 37,886, forward strand.
AAAGGAATACAAATGGTCGGAGGTTATTGGACAGAGATGGTCACTATAAAATAATGTTCCCTTATGTATAATGTTTGGTGTTGTATATATATTAAACAATCATCTTTTAGTAATGGTGAATGTACGCAGGTCTATGAATGATGGGCAATAAGATGATAAATGTGACTTCTGGGGAAATAAAAAAACATTATGATGGTGATTTTAAAAAAAAAAAAGAGAGACATATTTTCTTTTATGCTCCATCTCAAACCGGCCTGAGGTCAAGTGAGCAGACGGCTCTGCTGATGCTGTCGATACCTCAGTGAAAGAATACAGTATATGCTGGGTCAAAAGTGATGTACAAAACAACATAACTCACTGCTGGTAGCATGTGCTACACTAGCAGGGAGAAGATGGAGTAAGACAGGGCGAGGAAGTGTGAAGATTCAGGGGACGCTGCGGCCGCAGAGTGGGTGATTGATACGGCCGAGGAGGTTGTTAAACCCCTGGGTCCGACTGGTCAATATCTTTCATCAATGTGATTAGAATTTGGCCGAACAATATCCCCTGGCAGTTATGAAATAGCCCGGTTCAAAATAATACCAGGCAAAGAAAAAGGCCAGGCCAAGCAGTCTGTGGTGTAGCATTACGGTGTCAGAAAGACGAAGTGCACCATTTGCATCCTGTGATGTACAATACAATATTCAGATAGATGAAGGAGAGACAATCAGGCATGACGGATGGCGTGGCGGAGGATCGGATCAATTTTCGACAACGATTTTGTTCAGTTTTCTCTGATGTCTGTAAATAAAAGGACTCCACAGCCAGTGTTCAAAGATCAACTGACCTCGGTCCTGCTCACCATGGCTGAGGTCATAGGGGTCGAAAGGTCAGATGGCTGTCAAAAGCTCCATCTTTCCACTGTTAACCTATAAATCCTCCCTACCTCCACCTTTTATCCTGGAATATGACTCATTGACCCTCACTTCTCCTTCCACTTGCCACTCCTTTCTGGTGGTTAATTTGCAAAATGGACAGAGGCTGCAATGCATCAGGGAAGCATTCATCCCTCAGTCTGGTTTTGCAGGTAATGTTTGCTTTTATTTTTACAGGAAAACAAAAGAGGCCCAAAAAATATGATAAAACCAGATGTCGATTGTTATTTTGGAGTTGAGACTAACATCAACCTGCCAGGATTTTCATTGTTATTTGTTTTGAGCTGTTCTGGAGTGTTTTTCTGATCCCTTTCTGTCACATTTCTCCCTTTCATTAGTCTGCTCACACAGATACCATCACTTCACCCTTTCGTTTTGAGTTTCTTGTTGACGTGGCTGCTTTGAATCCGTCAGCTGTTCCAACTTGCCTCATCTTTGACACCGTCACATCTGCGACGGGAGGATACACCTTCATCCTCGATATCTTTTACAGTAAGGCGCTGACCTTTTATGTGACTTTTAAGGGCTTTCACAAATACACACTGCGTGTGCGTGTGTGTGCGTGTGTGCACCTGTGCTTGGGTCATCACACACACACACACACACACACACACACACACACACACACACACACACACACACACACAGGAGGTGCGTCAAATCGCAGAACTAACAGTGTGATTGCTGCTTTGTACCCAGCAGCAGATTTGATCTAGTCTACGTCTTGGCGTAATTTGATGGTTGGCAAATCGCTGCTGGCTCACAGTTACACTGGCTGATTATTTGGGCAGGATTTGTGAATTGTAATATCTGCAGCCCGAGGGGTCCCTCAGAATTCTCAGTACACTAGGGGATCACGGTAAAATCTATAAGTGATTAAACCGGTGAATGGAGGCAGGAAATCAACGAATAACTAACGAATAGCTGCACGCCGTGTGAAACCGCATGCAGAGAGGCTACACGCGCCATATCGAAATTTGATACAGTCCCTGTGTGGTGTGAGCACTCAGTGCAAATGAACTCAGCTATGATGTGATGTGAGAGCTGTGGAAAGAGGGGTGATTACACCTCTAATACATTTATTGTTCTAAAGTCATCAGAGGCCTTTCTAATCGATATAATTAATTTGTTTCAGTGTCGCAGGTGGAACCTGGAGGGGCAGGTGGAGGTGGGGGTGGCGGGGCGCTCACAAAGGGACTGAGTCAATCTAAGGAAGTGGAAGCTAACCAACCATGAAGCCATGTGACTCACGCTAACCGTGACAGATGATTCATTTTGTACACTCCCCGAGCTTAAATGTTAATTGCACCAATGACAATAAACTTTATTGGATTACGCTGTGAAATTAAAAAACGTGGAATCAATCTGAGTGGCGGAGGAAAGGGGGGGCGGGGGGAGAAAAGGGAAGAATTGACCGAGGCTGGAGAGAATGAGAAGGAGACAATGCGATGCGGAGGATTGTGGAAAGATAATCAACTGTAATTTTCACTGTATCTGTTTCACAATGACTCGGCGCGGCTGATAAAAATGACTGCTCTCTATGAATAGTTCTGCTAAATATTTCAGCGCGCTGGATTGTCTCGCTGTGTGTGTGTTTGTGTATGTGCGGGCGCCGAACATTTATTTGTGTTGTCCCATTACAATCATGACAGAGGTCAATCCCTTTTTTTTTTTAACTGAGATCGGTGGCTGAATGTCTGTCATCACACACACACACACACACACACACACACACACACACACGCGCACATTACAACGCCATGATGATCAAAAATAACATCAAACAGCTGGTCTTTGGAAATGAAGAGTCTCTTGACATTTTTGCAGCTGATGTTGCATATACGCACACGCTTAGGTCCTCCACGGGGACGCGAAACTAATGAATGCGATAAGTGACAAAGAAAAATGTGTCTGTGGCCGATTCGGAAGCGCCCGTGTTGCCGTAACAACGTATCAAATTGAGGGAGCTGTTAATTAGCAACATGGCTCGGCCCACAGCCGCTCACCTTTTCAGACACACAGCGAATTAGATCGTAGCCGTGTCAAAACAATTGGAATACAAATCAAATACCTCGGGGTGACTTTACCTCCCCCGGGATCGTGTAATCTACCCTCTACCCGTTCGGCAGCTGAATTTTGCTGAGTGAAATATTGATTTTGGCTGAACACTTTGTAAATATATACCTCGTGGACACAGGAAAGGTCTGAGCATCAAGCAGTCACAAGAAAAGGCCTTTATATCGGCAGGTTGCGCTATTATTAAGTGTGACTATTAAAGATTTCTAAGTCATGCTAATCGGATTCCATGATTTTACATAAATACCACTGGATAATATTAGTATGGAGGATAACAGGACAGATGGTTTGACAGACAGACTCAAAGGACCAAGAAGGGCTTGTCCCAAAAGCAAGTTACTCCAGTCTAATCAAGTGAGTTTAATAATGAATATTAAACTTCAACCCAAGAGCCAAAAGACAATGACTGCAGTCTCTGACTGGCGGCTCTCAAATCTTTACAAGTTCAATCAAAAGGCCCCCGGACGGCTGAGGGGCTTTAAAAAAATATAGTGATGTCGATGACTTTTTGGCGTGTTAGTGGCGCGATCTCTTTGCCCTGCTTTGAGATAGCAATCTGCTCGACCGCTCCTTCATCAGATAACACATCTGTAATTAAACGTGTCGGTAGCAGCATCCATCATCTGTAATGATGTTTCCGCTGCCTTGCCTGGTATATCTGAACACAAGGTATTGTGATTCAGCCACAAATGGCAGCGGACACGTCATATAATTTACATAAACTATCACCTCACATGACAATTTGGATTTTTAACAGTCTTGGATGGACGGCCTTCTCTCATGGACTTAAAGATTTCAACCTGAGAGTTGATATCCTGATTGAGAATATCTGCTAGGGTCTGTTTCCTCCCAACCCCCCGCACAGCCTCACCCTGCTGATAGAGAAGACGAAGCCGGGCCGGCCCGAGCAGACGCCCATGAAGCAGAAGCGCAGCTGCCAGTAGAACCAGTGCTCGCAGATGAAGGTGATCAATGACAGTGCCATGGCGGCGCCGAGCATGTAGAAGACCCCGGCCATATTGTCGACGTCGAGCTGGCTGGACATCACCTCGTTCTTCTCGTGGTGACAGATCCCGGTCAACCACAGGGACTCCAACTCCTCCATCTCACCTGAGTGACAAGAGATGATCACACGTAAAGACGAGGCAGGTGGAGAAACGGGTTGATGTAGCATCAACAAGGCGGAGAAGGATGGAGTAAACATTGGGAGTACCAAGTTCTAAATACAAATAAGACCCTTCATGTCACACATATGAAATTGCTTCGATATGATAATAAGAGTACAAAACAGGATTTCGATGACCAGTGTTCTGCTCCAAATAAGTAAATAAACTGATTTGAGCCTTCGGTAAAAACTGAAAAGAAACCAATTTTAAAAGAAAAAAGAAAAAAAAACATAACTCAACATCGAAGATTATCCATGAACTTGAAGACTATATCACAACACAGAAGATCTAATAACAAAGTCCACTTCACTACCTTTTTAAAATTTGTATATGCTACTTTTGGTCAGCATCATTACCGCAAGTGCAATTTGTTTCCCATGGAAAGTGCATTAAATACAGCGGCGACAGGAAGCACAGGAACTTTCGATGGAGATAAATCTGAAGTGACGGTGCGAAAAAGACTGAAACCCTGCGCTCTCCTCAACTGCTTATCTCCTTAAAGTAAAAATCAGGAGGAAACTTTAGATTTATCCTGGTCAATAATAAAACTGGCCATCTACTCTAAAAATATCACCGTGATTAGAGACTTGGTATCGGAGCAGGATCCTGCTCGGAAATTTAAAAGCTGGCTTTAATCGCCAACAAGACGGATTAATGACCTCGTCTGTTAAAGAGAGCAAATAAAAACATCGGCAGTTCTCAGATCAGGGCCATCAGGAAGGATTGACTTCCAAACACTTACATTTGTCCACGGAATTGGCATTTATTAAGACTAAACTCCAGATTCCTATGGATTTTTGTGTTTGACTAATTGTCCTTCATCATATATCTTCTGCTTGATTTATTTTCATAGTTTTTCAAGTCTGCCAGCTGTTTTTTGCAGTCGGTGTTCAAGATAACGGGGCAGATGTTTTTACCTGATCAGATGCTGATAAACTTAACATTAAAGAATTCAAACAAGCACAAATGATAGATCCAGACCACATTCGGTGCAAACATCAATGACCAACAGGATATAACAATCTCACCATGATACCAAAGTCGTTGTAAGGAATTAAAAGTCTTCACATTTGCGTGACCGCATTATCCTGCTCAACATTTTTAAACCCTACTTTTATTGTTTTGGCCGCTTTCTGACACCTGTCATATATTTCCTGCTTGGTCCAACACCAGGCGACCCAGGGGCCAGCCCACTTGGCTCCCCACTTGAGTCTGATTACTTTCTAGGCCAACGGGAGGCGAGTGGAAGTTGAGGCATGCGAAAGTGACATTCAAATGCTCGGCCAGCAAAGATAGCTGGTTTGAATGGCGTAGCAGTGGAACCGGATAAGGTTCTTTGTGTACAAACAGATCTCCGTACAAATTTACATACAAATGTTTAAGCGGAGAGTAAAAGGGAAAGACATGAACAAGAACACAGAACTCTCTCATCTCAGAGATGCGCGCACACACACACACACGCAGACATACGCCATTTGCTTACACACATAGCTACTCTCATTTTCAGAGGGCTGACCCATATTCATATGGGCACATACACACACACACACACACACACACACACACACACATACACACACACAGTGAAGAAATACACCAGGAGCTATACTGGCACCCCTAACTGGGACGCAGTATATTGGGCCCTGGAGGGCATTGGTTCAGGATGCTCACAACATGCTGGCCTCTGCCCAAATAAACTAGCTACAACATACACACACACGGTCATATTAGTCACTCTGAGCTGCTCCTTATATAAACACAAAAAAACCCCACAAAATCATATTTTCAGAGTCAATTGACTTAGTAATCGGGACTTATTTATGAACCTTCCTCATGAAAACCAATAAAGCCAACACTTGGTTTAGAAATGGATATTTTCAACCCGTTTCATTTTACTCCAGACTACTGTTCTGACTCATAAATGTTCTCGGCAGAGATGACAGGAATGAAGAGTTTAAAAAAAAATGGTCACATGGTCATGGACCTCCCAGGGGGTAGGCTTAAGGCTCAACTTACAGCACAACTCCTAAGCAGCACAGAACATTTCTCTGTGAACATGGACATGTTGTATTATTTCATTTCTATTTTTAATTGCTGCCTAAACAGGTGTTTTTCATTGATGAAAGTCATGACAATGTATGAATCTTCTTCTGTATGGACAAGAACATATTCCACCTCTTGGGAGTCCAAATCAAATATCATCAGAGATTTCTGCATTCGGAATAAATACATTCAACATGTGTCTTTTCTATATATCCATATAATTGATGCTCTCTCTTATTTGGAAGAGGAGTCGCTTGTAAATGCTGTGGAGAATGCAGGCAAAAGTAATTTCAGGCAGCTCGTCATGTCTGTGTTGTCACAATAAGCGATGATCTGATGTGAGCCACGCTGAAAGGCATGTTGGGAGATTTCCTTGAAAGAAACACAACCCTATGAAAAAACATGATCTACCTCTTTTGGTGTGATGGTTCGACCTGCTCAAGTGTGCGAACAAGACGAACATAATTAGCTTTCTGGGAAGATAGTTGGAGCCCTCTTTTTGAAAGTTTGCCCTTCACCATGATTCACTCAAGCTGGAGCAAAGACAGACGTGCCTCGGCGGTGAATTAGCTGCCCCTCCTAACCCCCGGGCACATAAACGCCTCGGAAAACTGACCGACACATGACATGGCGTGGCGCGACTTTGGCATGAAATACACCTCCACATATAGGAAAGGCTGCAAGACAGAAGCATCACAATCAACAACTGGGTCTTTCCTTAATGCTAATTGCAGAGATAGTGTTTCATTAATGCAATGAGGGCCTTTGCCTACGAAGATGAAAAACACACAGCAAAGAATGTCAAAAGGACAATTTGGAGTCGGCACATAGCGTTTGTCCTGGACCAATGACCTGGACAGTAAAAATCTCCACATGCTATTAGATTCTTGAGGTAAAGAAATGGCAGATAGTATGAATGGGACAGAAGTCTACAGAATCATTGAATTCCCACAACCAAGTCAAGCAAGATTTATCTATGATGATGACATACTTTGATGTTTGCAGATGACATTGTGATCTGCAGTAAGAGCAGGGAGCAGGTGGAGGAAATCTAGAGAGGAGCAGGTATGCTCTGGAAAGGAGAGGAATGAAGGTTAGCCGCAGCCAAAGACTAAATGAGAAGAACCAAAGTGGAACCGTTCGGTTACAGGGAGTGGAGATAAAGAAGGTGGAGGGATCCCAGTGACGTTGTATGCAGCAGCACTGATGAAAAGACAGGAAGCAGAACTGGAGGAAGGAGCGATGAAGATGATGAGGTTCTCTTCAGGAGCGAGCAGGATGGATAAGATCAGAAATGAGTCCGTCAGGGGGACAGCACATGTTCGAAGTTCTGGAGATGAAGTCAGACTGAGATGATTTGTACGTGTACAGAGGAGGGATAGTGAAGATCAGACTAGAAGGATGCTGAGGTCGGAAGGCAGGAGGCCTAGAGGATGTGAGGTTAGCTGGTTTTAGAGAGGAGGATACAGAGAATTGGATTAGATGGAGGAAGATGATTTGCTGTGGCGAAGAGAGCATCCGAGATGAAAAGACGAAGAAGAATTCCAACACACTTCAAAGCGGCTATAGTGACAAATAAAGAAAAGGTAAAACGACAACAAAAAGCAGAAGGCTGGTCAGAGTCTCCACAAAGTTGTTAAAGCTCTGAGCAAAACCTGGAAGCTTTTCAAATCCAAACTGCAGGCCAAAGGAAAAAAAAAAACCTGTTCTAGCGTCACCGCATAAACCGGCAGGGACAGCTTGTTGTCGGACTCGCAAAATGTGGGATGTGGCACTTGGTCTTTGTTCCGCGCCTCCTCCGCTGTTGTTGCATGGCTGGCGAAAAAAAGTGAAAATGAGAGCAGCGTTCAACCCAAAGAACATTTCTGAAATGTCAGCAACCAGAAAAGAATTTTCACTGCCTCATTACGTTGGAGTTTTTTAATAAAGAATGCAGCACACCCACTTCAAACAATTAAGCAAACAATATGCTCGCCTCAGGAAGAACTGGTGGATGCAGCCTCCAAAGGTCTGGTTAAGTTTAAGAACAAAACCATCAGGAAAAAGTAGCGGTTAAAGTTTCAATATTTAGTTTTGTGAAAATTGGAAGTCAAACAGGACTCCCCAGCAGCAGAGTTCCTTCATGATCAGGAATTTGAATCGACGTTGGTCAAATGATGAGGATTATGACAGGAACGGACAGGAACGGGACCTAAGCCTGGAGTTTGTTGCAGACAGAAAACTCTTCCTCGTCTGCTTTTCAATATCCAGAGGGCATTTGTTCAGCCTGTATCGAGTGTCAACCTGACATCCCAATTACAACAGTGTTACGAGGTCTGCGGCAGATTTGGAGAGATCTCAATGGCACTGCGATGTTACTGCTGTATTTTTCCCTGATCATTTAGAGAAGCAGGATAATAGTATTTTCATTTTTTATTTATTTTTATTATTTGTGGCAAAGGGAAGCCATTACATATCCAGCTTTTGAACTTCTACCGAAGCGAATGCGCTCGTCGGTTAAAATGTAAATGTGCTTTTAAGAAGGTACATTTCTTCATAAATAAAAAGCAAAATTACATTCTCAGAAAATATTCGGTCAAGCCCATAAGATTATTATCCAAAATGAGTCCGCCGGGAGCGAACCGTCTGTGACTGTTGGCCTCTCTCATTACGTGGCCCTCACCTTGTGTGTGGCTGCAGTTTGTCATGTCTCCCGTAGCAAACATTGTGTACCTCGGCCTTGGATGACCGAGTGCACAAACTGTGCCGGGGTTTTTCTCAATTGCGGCTTCCTCCTCGTAACTCAGCTGCCCTCCGTGGACGTACTGGATTTAGACTTCATTTTTGCTTCAAGCAAAGATGTTCTCATGTCTGACAGATGGTATGCCGCCGAGACTACAATTAAAGATGCAAATGTCTGCCGGATAAAAGGTAACAATACTTTTTTGTGTATCCCGGCAAAAGTTTGCGCTAAGAAGTTTATTTCGGGAGGAAGTCAGCTAAGACACTGCACAAGGTTCCATTTTGTATCGTTAAAAGTTTTTGCGGAAAATAACAAACAAGTGATATGACTGTCTTCCGTGCTTCCTGCCCCGATGAAGCTGGTATCATTTCAGTGATGTTTGAACAACTGATTACAGGACATCAGCATATTTAGTAGCCCTTCTGCAGAGCTTCTTTCAAGAAGACAGAGAAGGAAAATGCATTTTGTCGTACCGTCTCCGAAGAGCTGCAGGATAGCCAGGTCCACGTGCCTCTTCCAGAGCGACTCCTTCTGGATGGCGATGCCGTATCCTGTAGTGGCAAAGATGTAGCCGCTGCCAATGGTCACCAGTTTGCAACCCTCGTCTCTGCCAGCCATGTAGTTAAGTACGGCAGCGTCGTAAATAAAAGCATCCAGTTTGCTAATGAAAAAGGGGGAAGAGACAAAGAATAGTCAGAATAAATTCGCACTTAAGAGTCAGACGTCAGATACAACATTCCAATTTGTCTGGTAAACTGCATTAATCTACTGCTAAGTGTTGTAAATGTCATTCTGACTCCACGGGCTTGAGTTGACACCAAGGATGGGGCAAATACAAATCTGAAGCAGAAAAGGTAGAATATAATTCATAGTGGAGATTTGAATTGCTCCAGTGTGTGTTTGTTTGCAGTTTTGATTTTCTGATCTTTATCTCAATTGACCCTCAATATTTGTCCCGACTCATAATTTCCTTTTTAGAAGTAATCGTGTTTAGTCATCCTGCATTGAGTGTACTTTATGCAGTTAGATTGTCATTTCATTCCCTTGAACTCATCAGATTAGAGCTGTTTATTTATTCATTTACTTTTCATGATTAAGTTATGTGTTAAGGCTCCTGCTTTTCTTTGGTTGGAAATATTACATTCAAAGTGTTGGAGCGTACAGAACAAGGCACAGATAATGTGACACATTTTATAAATTGGCTTCTTATATTTCAACAGAATGCTTGCCAAACTCTACTGCAAGCACTTTTTGTGTAAAAAGTGTTCCTTTCCCCCTTGTTGTTGACTTCTGTGGAAAAAGTTCCCCAGGTTTCTCCAACTTACGTCAATTTTTCCAACTCATATTCAGTGAAAGACCAAATTAATTAATCTCGCCTTCGTTGATGAAACTAGAGACAGAATTCGTGTACTTTAAAAACATTTTAAAAATGTTTTTTCATTTGCCAAAATGTATTTAATTTAATTATTTTTTGAAGTTACACTGCATGTGAATTTGGTCTCTTTATTATGATTATTAATTTGTAGTTTTTATTGTGAAAGTTATTACGACAGCCAATTCATAGAATGTCACCAGATTCTACAAAGTGGTACTTCATGACAAATTTTCACATTAATTTTTCTTTAGTTTTCTTTAGTTTAATAGCACTAAAATATTTTTTTGCATACTCTGTAATTTGTCATTATTTTTGACAAAAAAAGCTGTTCCTCACCCCGCCTTTAGGCTTTGCAGAGCCTCATTGACGTTTCTCTGGTGGAACTTCGTCATGTATGAGTGCATCTCCGGGTAGTTGTTCCTGATATTTCTCTCTGTGCTCCCGTTCGGAACGGTGCCGAAACGAAACGGAGGTGAGAAGTCATTTGGACTCTGGAACTAAATGGGGGGAAACAAATTTAGAGCATGACCGATTTTTCTTGAAGCCGATCATAAAATGAAGACAGCGAAATAAAAATCGTACCTTTTTGTCAGACAGGCCGGATACCTGGTCCACGTATTCCTCTTGGATCATGAACGCAGCCAGGTTGGCAGTGTAGGAGGCCAGGAAGATGACGGCGAAGAAGGCCCACACCGACACCATGATCTTACTGGTGGTACCTTTGGGGTTCTGCACCGGGACGGAGTTGTTGAAGACCAGACCCCACAACAGCCAGATAGCCTTACCGATGGTGAAGGATGGACCGTGAGGCTCTAGATCAGAGAGAACAAATTGAGGATGGTATTTTTGATTTGTTTAAAGAATCGCTTGATGTAAATATGCTCTGCTCTCTTGCTGAAAGCTTATTGTGCCTTTTTAATGAGGCCTCTTGGAGCACCGTCAAGAGCAGTGTGAGCAGGAAATCACTGCCACTACTATTAACTGAAAGTTGTACTACTCTATTCTATTAACAAGCAGTCAACTAAGTTTGGTAGCTAGTTAACATTTCCTTAAAAATGATGAAGTTTGAATTTGTGCCGTTCCTGGTTTGTGTTAAGCTAATGCAACCACAACCACACTAAGATATAGTCATACAGGGACTCAACAAACGAAGCAGATAATCCAAGATGTTTTGGTTTTTTTTGCCTTTTGTATCGGCTTTACCGTAACCCTGACTGCGGACCTACAGGTTACACATCAGAATTAAATGAAAAGTGCATATTTTATTATTCATTCCAAACAGTTCATGAACAGACATTGGATCCTTCCAGCCGCGATGGGGTGGTAAGCAGATGGGCTGTAACATTTTGTGTGGGTGTGTGTGTGTGTGTGAGTGTCCATGTGAGACAAAGAGAGAGTGTGTGGGTCTGACGCTTTGTTGTTTGACATTTTTTTTTTGTTTTCCACGGACAAACTGACTGTATTGAGTCAATTATCTTTGTTGTGAAGTTTGTCAGAGAGTTGTTTAAATGAATAAAGAGGAGGTTGTTACAAATCCATTGATTCGTTACCGTGTCAAATCTTCTGAGTCCAAAGTTCGATCTGTACTTTTCGCGGGACCAAAGTACCAAGGCTACAAGCAGATAAAACAAGGAGGCGCGCAGAGAACATCGCTTTGGAGAGAGAAGGCAAAATGTTCTCCACAACATGATAAAGGATGAGTGAAACGGAAAGATAAAAAAAAATCATCTATATATAGCCACATCAGAAATGGAGCTTTGGGAAAACATTGATTTTTATATTTATATTATTTCTTTTCTCTCCGGCTGTTGAGATCAGCCACCACCCTCCTCCGCCCTCCCACCTCCTGGAGGTAACTGA
>CAAKHD010004768.1:59954-79285 GCA_901007705.1 Fistularia tabacaria
AAAAAAAGGAAACAACAAAATGGTTTTGCATAAACTCTTCTCAATCTCATACACACGCACACACTCACTCACACACACACACACACACACACACACACACACACACACACACACACACACACACACACACACACTCTCACACACATCTCTGTTGTGCTCACCCGGTCCCACTGCCGATCCTTGTTTAGCAGAATGATGACCAGCTTTGGGTGCATCTGGTATCCGTCCTCGCTGAAGGACAGATTACGACCCTCAAACGTCACATTCATCAGGTACCTGTGCAGGAGAAGACAGAGACACTGACTGACTAGTGTATCACTTCCCTTAAAATAAGTCAGTGGCTGCTCACAAATTCTGAAACATCGACATCCGTCTTCCATAGATGTCTGAATTTCACAAACACTTCATAGAGTGTCAGGTGGATTTCTTTTTTTTTCCCCCCGGGAAACGATCTGTTTTGTCCTGTCTTGCTATTTGTTCATCTTTCGGTCAACTGCATGGTAACACTTAAACCTAAGACAGTGGATGGGGTGCAGTCCCGCTAAAGATGAACAAATGAACTGACTAAGTTGTCCGTTAAGTTTCTACACTTTCAAAACAGACACACAATGCAAAGTCATCAACGGTCAGGAAAAAGTGATAGGCGTTCCATAAATTGCTTTGTTTACATCACTTGCAGAATCACATCAGAGCAATAGACCGAGGATTATGAGTTTCCGGACATAATTTCCCAGCATGCTCTCCTTACGATCACTTACTCCACATTCAGGCTTGATGAGAGACATTGCAGAAAACTTCCCAATATATTTAGTATCAACAATGGCCTAAAGTGGTTTTGTTTTAATAATGCTATACAATTCACTATTTTTTTCTCCAGACACCATTGAAGAGAGGGAAGAGCAAACCATCAGTAATGTGCAATCTGTTTACATGATTAGACGGCAAAACACAGGTATATTGAATTGTCTGGCAAACATTCATCATCTACATTTTCACTGGAGCATTGTGCCAACTACTGCCCCGCTCGCTGCGAAACACTCGCTCAGATTTCTTAGCACAGAAATAATTTCTGCTGAACAATATTACATTTACGGCTGAAGCTCAGAGACTACTTTAACGCTGAACGAGCAAGAGAGAGCAGAGTAAGCTAAGCTATTGCTAACTAGGGCTCAGTCTCACATATGAACATCGATGGGAACAAAAGTAGTTAAATCATATCCTATTAAGTGCCAATAAATGACTAACAAATATTAAATAACTAGCTCAGAGGTGCTATTAATTATATGATGAAATCCTGCTTGAAATGGATGATAAATGCTAATGCCAGACAGACGTTCGTAAATGACAGAGTTTAGTAACAGTTAAGAGATGCTAATGCATTCTTAGCAGACAATAGCGTACATTTTCCAGGAACTGAAAAGTGGAGAAATAACATTGACTAGAGGCTAACATAGGTTAAAATAGGATAATAAATGACTAACTTATTCTACTAGGTGAAGTTCCGGCACCTGTTTTCAGAATCAGCTGTTTTCAAGATCTGTCCCAAATGAAACAAGATGGAAGAAGAGGTACTGAAACTATATATAGTGTGTGTGTACAAGCATGCATGCATGCATGTGTAAGTTCATATCTCACAAAGTGACACCTTTATATTTTTGTCCTTGGGAAAACAATCTACCACCTTCTATTTCAACCCAGAACCATCGGAACTGTACGTGTACTATAAAACCATCACTGCGCTTGAATCCAAGTATTCTCCCCCCCCTCATAAAAAGCCTTATGAAGGTGTGGACTGTTGAAATGTCCTCGCCTTCATCAACTGTGTCCTCACTCAGGAGGTCTTCAACAACAATTTGTTCTCAGACGCAGATGAGAACAAATACACATCTACACACAGGACTCCTTCACTCTGTCACCTTTACACTCTTGCGTTTCTCTCTGATACTGTTTCCATGGAAACAATCTGCCTTAAAACTGTGGATAACATATGTATGTATGTAGAAACGACCCAAGAACGAGTGTGTCGTTCTTTCAGTCGGCGTGTGAAGGACCGACTGTGGGATATGACGGGTCCTGCAAACAGAAATGTGAAATGTCATTTTCATTCTATCCGTCTCTCCATCAGTTCATCTATCAGTATAATAATTCAGCATCAACTGTATTGCTGGCCTCCTTGCTCTATTTTCTGTATTAAATATTGATATTTTTAATGGGCGCCGATGAGCAGGATCCACCGGCAGCAGAGTGTCTCATGCAGCCCCCGTGTGTCCAGCCAGCGGCCCCGTCCTGTAGAGCCTTGGCGCCGATACAAAGTGCACAGAATCTTCTGCATAAATCATAAGCCATTTACAAAATGACTTGATGCTGTGTCCCCTTTAATCTTCGCTGAGCAGAGCTATTGTTATGTGCTACAATGCGGAGCTGGTGTGTGTGGCGGGCCTGTGTGTATGCCTACATGTGTGTTTGTGTGTATGTGTGTGTGTGTATGTGTGTGTGTGTATGTGTGCGCACGCGTGCGCAAGTGTGCAAGTGCATCCTACGCACACCGACAGCAGTGGCAGGGCGAAAAGCAAGCATATGTGTGTTGCCATGGCACCCGCAACCACTGTGACTTCCAAGCCAATCTGCTGCATCACTATGGTAACATTAATCTCTCAGAGGGTGGGAGTGAGACAGACAGCGAGAGAGTAGTGGGATTCATAGAGGAAGAGGAACGGGACAGGATCATACGACTCGTCTGCAAAGCTCTTCTTTCTGTAACTCTAGTGTTTACAGGAAGGACTAGATATGCTCTCTGTCAGATCCTTTGAACTTCCTATATATGATGATCAGTGAAGTTGGGCGCATTCACACAAACACACACGCACACACAAACACAAACACAAACACACACACATACGCACACATTTTACCTCACAGACTCAGAGAGGGTTTACTCAGCATTCAGAGCCATATTTGTGCGGGAATCTATGAGCTAATCGGTGGGGTTGTTAAGGTCTTAATTCAAAACTGGGTGACAAAAGGAGGCCTCGCGACTTTCACCGCCATCCTTTTTATGCCAGATACGAAAATAAAGCCATAAACACGAAGCTTTATTAGCCCCCTGGTTCTTGACATGAGTGGAATTTTTATGAGAAATTCCATAAAGTGCCCCAGAATGCACCTCTGTTTGTACATCCTACTGAGCCGGTCAAACTCGCATAGAGTATCTAAACACTGTTCAGCTGTTGAATTAAGATTCAAACAGCAGCCGTGTCCACCTGGCGAACAGAAGAAAAAGGACACTGACCGCAATCGGGTCACGTCTACAGTAACAGCATCCCGTATCAGAGGAGTCGCCGTCGGCCCTTCCTCTCCTCCACTTTAAACGCGGTACTCGGACACAACGCGGCAAACAGAATCACACCCGTGCGTTTTCTGTATCAACACCCTTGGCCTGACACAGATATGTTTCAGAGCATGTTTCTGGTCTGAATAATAGAACAGATGTGTGAAATATTGATAAGTGAGTTTAAATAAATGAACCCGGACATGAATTTATCATGATTACGCTCCTCGGAAATGACTGTGGCGTAACCTATGTATCGGATTAGTAGACCAGGAATCTGCACGGCCATCAGAATACGTAACACAGAGGCCGCGGGAGACACTCGTATCATCGCCGCATGCAGAGTCGTACGGTGTGAAGGAGGGAAAGCCGTGAAGACGCAGGCGCGTGTGTATTTATGCATGTGTTTGGTGGTCTCCATGTGTTTACCATGACACGAGAGCTGCATGTGTAAACACCCCTTTGAATTGTACAATTGGGATGATGGCTAACAGAGAGAGAGAGAGAGGGAGAGAGAGAGAGATGGAGACAGCACTGAATACCTGGTTAAAGGTTGAAAAAATTTTTGACGAAGCATCGCTCAAATCAAACTAATAACAAAATAGTTTTTAATGGCAACCTGTGAAAAGCCCGGCAAGTGTGTAATTGACAGACCACAGGTAAAATATTTTAGCTTGAAAAACAACCTTAGGGAATTGGACAAAAATCTGAAAGTGAAAAGAATGACGCATACTTGGATTGTAGAAAAGTGTTTTGAAAAAATTAGGGGAAAAGTTTCAGGTACAGAAACAAATGACAGTTTTTCAGCAAAAAGGAGGCAGGGATGACAAGGAAGGTGTAATCTTGAGGCTCCTGTGGAAAACATCATGACCTAGTTCCAATCAAGAGCAATCACAAAGAGGAGCCTTTTTAACACCTCCCACCGGCCCAGCCGGTAAACACTCACACACATTCAGTCTTTATAGACTGTGTCTGACAAACATATAAACACCCAAGTGGACACACTGTCCAGAGAGCTGGCACACACTCATTCATCAACTCAATAGGGTCATCCTGCTGTTTCAGTATTCTGAACACACAGGAAACTGTACAGAAGTACACACACACACACACATACACAAACACACACACAGACGCACACAATACATAAACACTCAATTGAATGCTGCACTGAGGCCACAGAAGTCCACAGAGCTTAAATGCACTTGACACCTTTCCAAGTTCAGGCTCATTTGGAACCGGCCCACGGCTGCCAAGGTCAGGGCCACTGTTGTCAAACTCATGATTCTTGCTCTGTTGTGAATTTCTCACCACTGGTCATTCTTTCTTTCTTTCTTTCTTTCTTTCTTTCTTTCTTTCTTTCTTTCTTTCTTTCTTTCTTTCTTTCTTTCTGTCTTCTTTCTTCCTCTCCCACACACTTTCTTTGGCTCTTTTGCTTCACTCTCTTCTTCCCCCTCTCCTGCTATCTTCATTTGTCAGGCTATGGCTGTAGACTGTCACAGTTCTGGCTACACTGGACTTAATTTACTTAGTGCTGCGATGTGTCCTTCTCCGGTGGTGTTATATGAGAGGCTACAGGCTGGACAAGGTAACACTTAAATGGGATCAGGAGTAAGTGTGGCTTATCAAGTGAGGAAGGTGACCATGGCCAGAGTGGAATTTTTCATCTTTCATCAATACTTTTAAACTGTAAAGTGCATAAATTAAATAACTCATCTTTGCAAACTTAGATATGGGCTGGAACAAAGCACAGGCAGTTCAGTCTTTATGAGGCACCAATGAAGGCTGGTTCATTATTAAGACCCATGAAAAACTATCATAGGATTTAAAGAGGCAGTTACACAAAAAATAGAATAAAAAATAACAAATCAAATTAAAATTAAATCCCATTTAAATTGGAATAAAAAGTAAAACAAAATGAGGGGGGAAAAAAAAACTTTGGATGAGTATAAATCATGACAAAAAAAACAGCAATCTGGCAATACCCCCAGCTCTGCTTGGGTCATACCCTCACCCCATATCACCCCACAGAGAGGTACTACTTGTCAAGAGGGTGTAGGCAAAAGTTTGCCTGTTTGCTAAAAGTAAACACCATGATAGCATTGATACGACTTAGCGTTACAGTTTATCACAACACTGGCTTTGGCTTAAGCCTGGGATTCACCCGTCAACCAAAGGTAGCATGCGGAGACGTACAACCATTAACCCTCACATTTATACCCATTAACATTTAAGGGCCTTTAATTGCGTGTTTTCTGTCTGCAGAAGGACACTTGAGAAGGGGAAGTAAACATGCGAAATTCCACATCACCGCGTGACCCATGTTGTTACAATGACTTCCTCCCGCAGTCCAAAATGTGCAGAAGCATAATTGAAGACGTAGGTGTAAATGAGAAAGTTAATGGTTATATGTCACTATATTTGGCCCAGTGACCGACCCGCCCACTGTCAGCAGGGATCGGCTCCAACACCCTCGCAACCCTGTTTGCAGGATAAGCAGCGTAAACAGGGATGGATTTCCAAAAGAAATGTGTCTCCGAATGAAGCAGACACATGAAAGTGGTGAATCTTAGCTATATCTATCGCTACAGATTATTAACTTGTGAGTTAGGTGGTGTTGTAGAGGCAGGGAGAAAAGCTTTCCGGACATATTTCTTGCAGCAAAAACTGATCAAAAGACATTAAAAAATAAACTACGACTCTCGGCTCTTTTCTGGCTGAGCGCAAGAGGCCAAGTTTGAGCCCTGAACGATGCTTCCTAGTTTGATACTTTTTTTTAAACAGAAGCACTGAGTCAGAGCCTAACATTACATATTGAATAAAAGTCCTGAAAGTATGTCATGTGAGTGTTTTCAACACCTGCAGACTGAAAATGGTGTTTGTAGAATATGTTTTTATGTATTTATTTTGGTTGGGGGAAGGTGTCAGTCGCTGATGTTTTTTTGTTGTTTTTTTCCAATTCTTCATTACAATGCCATAAAATGTGTGCAATTGTTTGCTAGTTTGTACCCGGGTTGATAATCAAAGGTAAAAATGTTTAATTAAATGTTGTTTTTTAAAGTGATGACAAGTATTGGACAAATACTGCTTTATCTTTTAAATATATTGCTTTATTAATTTCGTTTCTGCTTTTAGTGTTGAGGGGGGGGGCAGGGAGATGTGGGAAATGATCCCTCTGGTTGTATTTGTCTTTTTTAACTTATTTATTGTGCACTCTTCAAAACCCAAGGATTTATGAATGAACACTGCATGGCGCCGTTTGGAAATGTTTTGAGTTAATCAAAGAATGACACTGACACTTCTCCTGCCAGATAATAAAAAGAAGAAAAAAAAAAAAGGTCTACTGATTGATTCGCCTCCCTGCCCATCCATCCTTCAGCCATCAGTTGTTCCACTGAGTCACGGAGCGAGCGAGACACCGGCCCATCCATCCAGCACACAGGAAGCCAGCGAAGCAGGCGGCCGACCATCCAGAAACAACCAACTTTCAGGATATAGACTGCACAGCTATTGATAATGCCTTGATTGAACACTTGAAGACAAAAAAATTATCACCAAACAAATTTAGTTAAGGCAGAAGGGGGGCGAGGGGTCTCGGAAGTGATTGCAGCTGATCTAATCAACGACACAGCTAAGCTGATTACAAAGCGGCAGGTCTGGAGTGAAGACAATGACTGGGGAGGAGCGGAGCAATGGAGAGCGGAGGAAGGAAAAGCTCCAGAGCCAAAAAATGGAAAGACTAGAAAGGAACGGACGAGGGTCAGAGAAGACCTCGCTAGAGCTGTGGAGTACACGGCAGCTAAATCGAGAAGAAGCATGAACAGAGGACATTTGCTCAGGGAGCAGTTCTTTCCCAATCAGTGAGCACCAGCTAAACAGCAGCAAGCAGCAAACACGTCTCAGAGGACTGAAGATGTGTATAAACGAATGCTGGAAGAGACAAGTCCCGTCCCGTCCCCCGCCTTGGTGGAAGGTACCATCTATTCTGAAGAGTAAGCAGAAACTCGACAGAAGGTGTTGCCGCTTTCACCTGCTGCTGTTACTGTTCGAGTGTGATGCGACTGCGAAACAATACTTCTGGTCGGATGATTTCTTCTATCAGCAGAAAAGGCGACTTCCCGTGTGTCCTTCGGTTTTGTCCGCCAGAGTCTAAGAAGCGCATTTCTGTTCGAATTGATTTAAGTCCGGGATATTTCCCAAGACCACTTTGTGCGCCAAGGACACTGGAAAATGAAAAAAAAAAAAAATCACACCAACACGTACATCTTAATTTTACAGCATTTCCAGTTAAATTGATTAGATATATTTTTTCTGAAAATGAAAACTTCTCCCAAAAGGTTGCGGGAAAAAAAATCATGCTTATGCCGCTGTTATTAAGCATTTCTTCATTGCAAGATTAAGCCGAGGCACCATATCAAAATATAGTTTGAAGGGTTTGGAACAAGAGCAGAGACAACAGATAGGTGGCGTGTCGCTTGATTCACCCGCTGCTTCCATGTGGCCACGTTGGTCCTGCTTCCGAGATCTTCCGTTCCAGCTGAGTCTCTAACAGTGCCCCGGACCAGATTTCACTGGACTGACGTGCGCAGCGAAGTCATTTACCAGATATGGCCTTTATAAAGCATCTGTACATCCGCAAGGTTCACGTCTCCACAACTCTGAACTCCTTCGGCGCTCGAGAGAGAGAAAAGGTCAAGATTTTTTGAGCCTGTTGTCAATCAATAATCCCATTCCGTCTATGAAGGACGTGAACCGCATTATGAAATTCAATCAGCCTTCAGTCCCACTCTGTTTAAATGGAAACATTTAACGGCGGCTCCTCGCCGTCTCCGCCTGCTGCCGTTGTCCCGGTCGTCGTTTTTTGTCGAAATTGTATGATTTCTATGAATGTTGTTAATTTTACATGGTCATGTGATGAGGTTCTTGTACCACAAGCACAGGAAACTCCTGACGCCGCCTTTTTCTAGACAGGTGGTTGAAGAGGAAGGTCCTGTTACAGGGGCAGATGATGAGGAGACGAGTGTGCACAGGGTATTATCATGATCACAGCGCGCAGGAGATAAAAGGGCATTGTGTGTGCGTGCGTGCATGTGTGTGTGCGCGCGTGCGCGTGCGCGCTTTCATGTGGGCTTGTGATGATGAGACAAGACCTGAACCAGAGCTATTTCTAATCCCGCTGTGATTATTTCACCATCCATAAATCATTCCCACATTAATTTGGGTACATTAGTGTAATTATAAAGTAATGACTCCAAACAAATGAGACCATCGCCTAGCTCTGCGGCCTCAACTTTACATGTACTACGTCCGCAGTACATAAAGTAGTACCAGCAGGGCCTTGCTCTGCTGGACTAGACTCTTGGCTACTTGAGGTAAAGTTTGCCACTGCACTCACTTCCAGACGTGACCTTTTTAGATCATTGCTTCATTTCACAAAGGTTTATTCTGACTGTCATATTTAGGATCTCTGCTCCCGCTTCCCTCTGGTCTCACCTGAGCACTTCATTAGGGTTGCCTGAGATGGGGGTCTTCTTCTCAGGAGCTCCGTGACACTCGGACTTGAGCAGGGTATGAGGTCCTCGGTCAATCATCATGGTGGAGGTTGCCATCGTGATAATCGCCACACCGTCCCGAACACGGGCCTCGAGGCCGTAGTCCCACTCGTCGTAGGACACCGACAACAAACCTGCGTGGATGAAGCAAACAGGAGAGAAACGCCACTGGCCGTGAGCAAAGTTGCTGGGAAGAAACTCCGGGAAATATGCAGAAATGAGAGGGCCGTGCAATGAGAGGTGGAGTAAATCCTGTGGGGAGAGTGTGGAGACAGCAGAGAGACAGACAGATGGAGAAAATCATGGCAGGCAGAGACAGCGATAATTCTGTTAGGATACACAGACTACATGCTTTGGAGGCAGTCCAAGAGACAGCATACACACTGATGAGTGCATCAATACCTTGCTCTGTTTGTCCATCTGTCGGCCCGAAACACTGTCTGTTTCCGTTAGACTTTGCATTGTATATAAGCCTGTTTATCTGTCCGTCAGTCCGATCGGATCATGTTCTCTTCGGAAAATCTGTCTATTTGTGACCTTTCTCTCCGTCTCCCTGCCCACTTTTCCCCCGGTAACCTTCCAAACGTTCGTCCGCCGTCTACCGCCTGCCAAGATGCCGAGATTTAACCCTTAGGAATCCACCGAAGTCCATTCGCGCAACCGTTGTGCGCAAGGACACTCGTCTTTTTGCCCCTGTGCTGAATTCAAATTGTGAAATGCTTCCATTGTGATTGGTTTTGATCGACTATCATTGCTATCACGCCGCTGGGACTGTTATTGCCGCAAAAGTGCATGTTGGCCGACACTCAGACATGCAAATCTCTTTGAAATAACCAACATGTTTTCACTTCTGCCTTGATTTTTATCAGCCAGGAGAAAAGCAACACCTCAATGTTCATTATAATAAACAACTTTTTGAAGAGGTCATGAATATAATTAACAGGAAGACGAGCCAACAGCTACCCGAGCATCTGCCTAATATCACAGGTAGTAGTGACACTTATTTTCACATTGGGCTTTTCCCATCCAAGACATCTAAACAATCTTCAAGCATAGCATCAACATGACTCCTAACTGCTAAATGTATGAATGTGATTGTTCTCTTCACTGCATCACATTTCTTCTCCCCCCGAAGGGAAGCAAGTGTCTTAGCTGGAGCAGTCATCTGCATCCAGCTGCAGGTGGAGAACAGCCTGCTACAAAACACAGATCTGTTGTCGTTGCTCTCCCGCTTCAGGTAAGTGGTTCGTTTGGAGATGCAGAAGAAACGCGGGGAAAGGGAAAAAGAATCTGGTGACTAGTCAGGAATGGTTGGTGCCATATGGCCACTTTAACTTGTCTTCCTGTTCCATTGGTCTTGTCAGCTACAAGTGTCCTCCAGGCTTCTTAAAATGGCCAGTAACTTATCTCTTTGTTTGGGCCCCCATTGGACCCTTTAGAGTTCAGGGTCACACACTCCGATATGAGCACCCCGCCTTCAAAACAATTTATCTCGCTCTCTCTTTCTGCCTTCTAATCTGTCCCCATCTCTCTATGTCCATTGGTCGGTCCTCCGCTATCTGACAGTGTATGACCACATGTCAGCCGCCGCCGCCATGTCAGTGGTCAGAAATAGACAGGCAGCCTGGCAACCTGCTGTCCTCGTGGGGCCTGAGCACTGACAGCTCCGGCCCTCCAGGACCGCGTCTAATGTCATGGACTTCTCTCAAAGCTGGCCGGCTCGCTCACTCAGCGATACTATTATCTACATTTGAAAGGAAAACCTTCATCTGACCGTATGGCTTTGACTAATCATGTGTCGTGCGCTGTATTTTGGTGTCTGGGTCTTCCCTGTATCCTCGGGACTGAGAGCTCTGTGTGTGTGTGTGTGTGTGTGTGTGTGTTATGTGTGTCTGCGGTCCCATGCCTCTCAGGACATGTTTAAATGTCACAACACAGACATGTCAAGTGGCAGCGTTGTAGCTGAGCAGCACGGTGGCAGCTGGAGTGCTTTTCCTGTCTTCTTCTCTGGTCCGTAGACTGGCCTCTGCCTCCGACCAAGAGAATAAGGCTGTTTTCCTTGTAAAAAAAAAACACGCACATTCCCACATGTCTAAGAGAGTGCAGACACATACGTAATAGCAGAACTTTTCTTTCACGGGATATTTTGGGAAATAGCTTTTTATTATCAATGATTTCAGACAGGGCCGTTGCACTAACACAGTCTGCGCAGCCATTGAATTTATCTCTAATTGGAGAGGATAAAGACAGAAAGGCCGTCACTGAGACAGACGTGGGGGGCGGGGGGGACGCGGGGAGGCGGAGAGTTGAGCAGAAGAAAGTCAAACATCAGCAGAGACAAAAAGGAAAAGGACAGAGGCGAGGAGACTGAAGGAAACTGACTTCAGCAGAGACTGGCAAAAGTCAGGGAGAGGAAAGGATACCGAGGAGCAAGGAAACTACCGAGGGAGGAAAGGGAACGATGGAGGAGGAGGCGGCTCCCCAGAGCGCCACTTAAAAGAAGGGCACCGGTGGAATTACCTGTGAGAATTAGGGGCTCTTCATCACATACAGTGCAAATTATTAAGTGTGCCCAGTGAGCAAATTCACCCTGCGGATTAGTTTGCGCCTTCTGGTGAACCCAGAGCACCAACATTAACCTGCAGCACCGCGGCATCAGTCACATCCCACTCCATCCGTTCTCCTGAAGATAGTGGTCGACCATCAAGTCAGGTTCCATGTGACTTTTCTGCCCTGCGGAGCCTGCAGGGGGCTGAGGTCCAGAGACGGCTTGAATTCTAACAGATGAAAAGTGAATGTCCTCAAAAACAACAAGGTTATCCAGTGTCTTCATTCTGTCTCGTTTCAATAAATTTAAGTCAAGGGAGCTCCCTCCAACACCTTTACACGACCCCGAACACTTCAGTTTCTTATGATAAGAAGGAGAAGACGGTGCGTTCGCTGCAAGTTTTTAAGACTCTGGCAGTTGTCAGGTGAATTCCAGATTTGTGCTCATTTGCACCAGAAACAGCATTTTTTTTTTCCTTTTAATTCAGGTTTAAGTCTATGGACGTTAGCTGGACAGGGCTCAGTCATCTTGAAGAGTTTCTGTTTCGTCAGTTTTATAGTGTTTTCTGTTTATTTAGTCCAAAACCAGAATTCCTGTCTTCTGTCTTCAGAAACGAACAACAACTTTTCTACTACTTCTAAGACTTTGGGCTTCATTAACATGGTTACTCCTTTAGCCACATCAGCCGCCTTTCGTGCATCTTTGTTTTTTAGGACAGTACAGATGGTTGACTTATAGTGTTGATAGAGATCAGTAACACGAACATCACTCTCTCACTTAGCTATTATTTCCTTCTTCAGATGTGCTGTAGTAAGCTTAGGCTTCTTCTCACCACTATCACTAGCACTTAAACTCTCTTGGGAGCAATAATGAGGGCTAATTTAAGGCAAAAAACACAAAAAAGCGTACCAAGAGAAGGAGGCAACGATGGGATAAACGCTGAGTACCACGCACGACTGCTGCTACGCTACAACGCCACGCAGCAAAAAGCCCGCCAGTTTGTTTGTGTGTTAGTGCACAAAGGGGTTGTTCGCTGTTCGATTCAAATTTTGTTTTAAAATTCTGTTCATGGGCGGATTTATTCGTGATCGGGGCGTTCGCTGGCTGAGGTTGCGTCATACGTAATCATAACAGGTTTCGAGTGTATTGTGAGTAACAAGCTTGATACTGTTGATGAATAAGCAAAAGAAATGCTTTTAAAAGAATGAAATATGAGATTTATGTAATTATGACTTTTGTTTAAGGACATCACTGTTAGATAGTTTGTACTCCGTAACTTTCAGCATTAGGAACAGGACGGAGCCCATTTAGTCCAATAAAAGATGCTCCACAGTGAACGCAGCCAAAAACCTTTGAACTTGGAATCATAAATATGCCGGGATCTTCTGCCGCCGTTCGGCTTGTAAAACGCCTGCGTGCAAGCCAGCCAACGCACAGAGTTTTCAAACACTGTGCCCAGTTCATATGAATGGGGATTAAATAATGTAATCGCTCCAAGACCTTTGTAAATGTAACCAAAGTACAACATTTTAACTCTAGTGTTAGTGGAGTCGAAACAAGTTCCACTGTTTTACTGCCATTTTGTTCACAAGACAAGTCCATGCTGAAGTCGTAACAGGCTGCCTATTCATATGTAATTACCCATTTTCCTGGGGTGCTAACGTTCCTCTCAAACAGTTACAAGTTGCCCCCCCCCTCCTGATTCCTTTTTTTTTTTTCTTCACAATATACATCCATAACTTACCAAAGTGTGATGTCATCAACAATAACTTGGAGATAAGGTCAGAGGCCACACTGAGACGGTTTGGACACGGACAGAGAAGGGACAGTGAATACATTGGTAGACGGATGCTGAAGCTGGAAGTGCCAGGCAGGAGGGCCTAGAGGAAGACCAGGAGGAGATTTATGGATGAAGCGAAAGAGGACACGGAGCCAGTCGGTGTGAGAGACGGGGATGCAAAGAACAGGGTTAGATGGAGGAAGACGATTCGCTGTGGCGCCCCCCGAAGGAAGCGGGCGAAAGAAGAAAATGTCATTTATAATAATGTGAAATGATGACGATCTACTTCGTATAAGGTGTCACATCATTAATGTGGGATTATAATCCCTCCATGAGTGCCACATAGAAACGGCACATGAAGGAACCCACTCATCAGACGATTGAGACTGAATGTCATTTTGTCCCATGTGACTCCTTCCATGATAATTTAATGTTAAGCGAGAGAGGGGTGTGTGTGTGTGAGTGTTCATCAGAGCAGCCACTCTGTGCCAGCGCCACTTTGTAATCATCCAGGCATACATAAGCTAGTCACGATTATCTCCGTGGCAACGTAAATCAGGAGCAAAGTTGTGTGATTTACATAACTGATACAGCGATATATCAAACTTTATAGAGTGGAAACCTAATTTGGAGCAGACAAAGTGAAAGAAACTGTCTCTCACCCCCTCTCTCCCTAAAACACACGTCTAATCACATGCACACTCAAACACAATAGTGCGTGCGCATACACACACACACACACACACACACACACACACACACACACACACACACACACACACACACACACACACACACACACACACACACACACACACACACACACACACGCACACACACACACACACACACACACACGCACACACACACATACGTTAATCATCCGCGGCTGCCAATGAGTGAGGAGAGCTGGACAGTGTGAGTTACGACGCCTGAGTGGCTCAAAGGATCTCCAGATCACTGCTGAGACCGTTTTCAGAGAAAGTGCCTCGGACAGGTGGCAGCATCGCGGCCGCTCTTCGTTGTAAATTAAGAGGCTGAGCACTTGCAAATAATCAAGGTCATATGTCCGGTGTAAAATATAACCTGCTTTAAAAACAAACCGGAGCATTGTGAAGTTCCATTAGTCTTCACAGTGGCAAAAGCACCAACAGTCAAAGAGTCGGGTCCCCTGGGAGATGGTATTTCTAAAAGTGAGCGACCACCCTCCAAGAGCTGGAACTCACGTTGAGGTACTCTGACAGATTGCGTGAGCAGGGTGAGTGGTTAATGCATCCCAACCTGAATGGCGCTTTGGTTCTGTATTTCATATCTAAAGGTTAGAATGACCTCCAGTGGAGCCGGCCAAAGGTATTTCGAATCGTGGAAATGTCAGCACGCCTCGGAATATCGGAAAAAAAACGAAACTTCGGCAGGTCTGAATCACAGCAGTGCGTTCCCAGCATCGGTGCGGGGGGACGCATCCGTTCTGTCAACGTTCTCTACCGGAGCAGTTGTATCTGCCACGAACTGATTGGAGAGGGCTTTCAAATTTCAACAGAGATGGAGACCGTGAACGCCGTCTGACCGTCGGAAGATGAAAGAACACATTTTTCCGCTTACAGATAAAATTTTGCGTTGACAAGCATTAAAACAGACCCCTCGCTCCATTCGGTCCACTAATGAGCTTCGCCTCTTCTCTCATTTGGTCTGGTGTGACTGCGAGCTTCAAGTGGCTAATCTGGGTTTATTTTATCTGCCGCTGTCTTCACTTTCCAGCGATTGTCTCTTGGGGCCACAGTGGTTAAGCCAGTGGTCCTTAAACGGTCAGTACTGAAGTTAAAACAAATTCAGGGGAGTTATGTCTCTCGTTATCTTAGGACCGACAGCAATTGTTTTCAAACCATTAGTTATTTCAGTCATCCTGACTGACCGGATCAATCTGACCAACCAGTGAGCGTTTTGGGTTTTTGTGTATTTGTTGTGTCACAAAGCCCGCAAGGTGACACTTAAGTGGCTCAGGAGAAACGGAAGCAGCAAAGTTTGGTCAAGGATTCGCACCGAACACACACTCGTCTGAAAATTTCTCCTCACCTGATCATTCCTGACACTGCCTGACACCATTTTAACTTTTAATATATCTGCTGCTCCATTAGTAGCATTAATATTTTAAAACAAAAGGAGAGGTGCTTAAATGGATGTGGATGGATGTCAAAATCTGTCTTGTTTTATATTTGCGGTCTTCAACTTTTACTTTTTGACAGTTATAGACGAACACCAGCTACCCATGCTTGAGTTATCTTCACGTGTTGACCCTATACCCATCCTTTTCAGGGTACCTTCTCGCCTGTACAAGATTGGTCTTTGCGTTACAGGTCAGTCCAGGTTGGCCACATTCCAGCGACTGAAAGGACTGCTGAAAGAGATTTCAGATTATTGTCGAGTTCTGTCCAGACACGATGAAAAAAACTCCAGTGGTTTCCCTGAGGTGTCCTAGAAAGTGATTCTCTGCTCCATAAAAACAACAGAAGCCACATCAACGTGCACAAAGGATTGAATGAGTCCAACTTTCCAACAGCACAAGCCGTGATCACGTGATGACACGTCGGTCCCCTCCTGCTTTTAGAAAAAAGGCGACCCATTTATCCTTTGTGAACGACGATGAACTGTTTCCACCATGATGGCAATAAGGACAGTGCAACAACACACAAAAGACAAACGAAGAAGCCTATTGCTGTATTTAGTATGTAGATGAGGATACATGCATTACATATTTAGGAGTTATAAACACTCAAGGCGCCCTTGAAACCATTTGCATAAACCTAAATAAAATGCTCCGCGTTGTCTAATTGTTGTCATTCGAAGCGGGCTTGGTATCTTAGCTTAAGCCCTCGAGCTCCCACACCAAGATTATGTCAGATAAAAGGGGATCAGATCAAAATCCCTAATTCTGTCTCTGGTGTGGAAATGGAAAAATACCTGTGGGGAACTCCGCAGGTACGACAACCGTGTCTCCGGCCACTAGCGAGGGCACGATCCAGGTGTAGCCGTAGCCGGTAATTCCGACAGAATGGGCCACCTCGAAGATGGTGTTGGCCTCCTCTTTTGTGCAGTAAAGAAGGATGACGGGACTCTGGAGCTTCTTCAGCTGGTTCTGGATCTTTGAGTCTCCGTCATCCACAGACATATCAAGGAGCAACACCTCCTCCAGCTCCCAACCCACAAAGCTGTTCTCGATGGTACTTCGGATCTGGATAGCGCGGAAAGAGAGAGAATCACCGTTGGATATTTTGCTCAAGGATATTCGATGGTGTCATGCCACCGAATGGGTGGTTACCTTGGTGACAAAGTCCTGGTAGCCCGGGTAGTATGTGGTGACGATGGAGAAGATGTACCAGTCGTATTCCTCCATGATGTTCAGCATGACCGAAGCTTGCTGCTCGATGGAGGGGCCAAACTGAAAGAACATGGAGTTGTCATCCTGAAAATGAAAAAGACATACGTAAATGGTTGTGTAACAATATATATGATACTATCAGCTTCATATAAACACTTAGATCGGGGTATTATTATTCTTTCACATACAGGGACCAAGGATATAAGCCACTAACAGCTTGTGAACTAGCCAGACATGAAATTCATTAACTGTCTTAATGACTTAGCAGGCCGAACGTAACACAGCGATCGGTGTTTACAAGACTGGAACTCACGGGGTATAACGTGCACACTCTCTTAGCCCGAAGTGCACTTTGTCACTACACTTCATGATTATTGTCCGTAAAGCATCCTGGGTCCCGCACTCAAGAGTCCGACATGACTGCATCAATCATTTCATTTTTCGTGTTTCACAAGTTTCACATTGAAGTTTGATTCACCAAAAAGAAAAAAAAAAGTTTATTTTCCAGTAGAGCAGTGTCTCGATCTTTGCAGATCTCATGTTTAACCATGATTCTACAAGTTGTGTAGTGAGTGCACTCACAATGAACCTGTGTAAGTAGGATAACCACGACACCAGGTTGATTAATATAATATAATCCATTTTATTTAGGGGGAATTTTTACTTTTATGTTGTTTCCTCTGTCAGCTCCGTCTACACCCGGGATGGAAGAAGGAGAAATGCACATTTCCATAAACAAGATGCTGTATCATATGCATGTTCTCTTTCGTTAAAAAAAATTGTTTACACTGTTTCTATTTCAGGTTGCACATCCCTTGAGTTTGGATTGGCAGAACTCTCTCTTGGAACTCAAAACCGATGTTCTTCATGTTATCAGTAATGTTTTATCAATATGTATCCTAAACACATCAATTGAACTATGATACATAACTTCAGTGTAGCCCACACGAAACAGAATATAATCTGCTGCCGGACATAACCTGCTGTTTACCACGCGAGAGTCTCGATCTGGAAGAAGTCACGGCGGCCACATGTTATTGTTTTATGATTCAAAAACTAATGTCCATTAGCTTGCCAGTGGAAAAGCGGTCTGGACAGCAGTGGAGGAGGAGGAGGCGTGAATCATCAGTCTAGACGAGCCATGGGAGCGTGTTGGTGTCGGTATATTCATGTTCTCGCATGTTTTTTTTTTTCCGTGAGGTCGATATGGACGGCGGAGCCTCATCCTGCATCTGTGTGCAGAATCTACGAGAGTAAAATCATCCGTGGTCACAGGCGCCTGAAATCTCCCTGCTGCTGTCTCAGGACTCTCTCTGTGCTCCATTCGACATGAAAGGCTGACCCTCCTTCCCCGGGGGACGTGCATGGTTTGATCCGTTATCCTGATACTGCATTAATAATATCAGGCCCGTACCACTTAGGTGTAACGCTGGGAGGCACGCGTTGTCACACACACACCTAATGAGTGTAACGTGCTGTATCCTTGAGCCGAGGGAAGGTGTTGTTATCCGTTGCTGTTTGAAACATAGAGCACGTGCAGCTGACGCTCGGTTCCACGCATTCGCGCGGGGAAATAATGATGCACAAACAAGGATTGTGTTCATGTTTCCAGAGCCAACTTGGATTCATTTATTCCTCAACTTTCTATCCCTTCCATGCCCCTTTTCTCGCTCGCGCCTCATCCATCTTTCTCCATCTCGCTTCTCTCCCGTCCCCATTTATACCAATGGAATTACTTCCAGGGCACAGTTATAATTGAATTTCCAGACTCCTGCTCCACACTTTATCTGCATTCTGTACATAAAATCCCACCACTCCGTCTCCCCCATTTCTTCTCATTTCCTCTAGTCCTCTCTATCTCCATCTCTCTCTCTCCCTTCGTCAATGTTTTTCAGTATTAAGCTGTATTAATATGACATTCAACTCATTCAATCAGAGCCAAAAGGTCTAACATTCTTCCATTAGCTTCTAAGAACAAAACACGTACGAACAAACAAAATAATTAAAGGAAGAGAGCAGAATCAGGGAAGGCAGGGGGTGAAATAAATTGTGGGAAAAAATGTGAAGTCGCCGACAGGAGAGGGTGGAATGATGAGAAACCTTGAGGCAAATGAAGCTTTGCAAAACACCTCCCTTTACAGCACTAGTAATTAGGATCTGGCCACATTAACACCTCTTGTTGGCGCAATGTGATCGATTAGTGCGTATTAGAATTCCCAGGGGAGGCAAAGCGGGGCCGGTGAGCCAGTCAGTCAGACGCAAGAGGCCTGCCAACGATTGTTTTGCGCACACTTCCGAGCCAGGCGCTGTCTTCTCTGCGGACTGGCAGCTGACGTCAGCACAGGCTACTATGCGGAGACAACGATGCACGAGAAAACACATGCCGGGGATAAATGGACAGCAGAGACGGGCGGGGAGGGAGAGATGAAAGAATACGAACAGAGGAAACGGATTAGAGAAAAGAGAGAACTGGGTACTATTGAGGTGAACTAAAGGGAAATGAGGGAATTAAACAAATCAGAATGAAAGATAGAGACGTCCAAGAAGTAGCATGTAGCGGAGAGGCTCCGGAGGGACAGACACCAGGGACGAGGAAGTTTAAACAGCTCGAATAGTGAGGGAGAGGACAGGCTGGCAGCCGACTGTGGTACTGACAGGACAGGAAGCCAGGTGTCAGGCAAACGGAGGGGCGGGCGCGCGCGCATTTGCGTGTGTGTGTGTGTATGGCGGGCAGCCAGCCAGCCATT
>CAAKHD010004768.1:83402-93654 GCA_901007705.1 Fistularia tabacaria
CCCACCCCTCCGCCCCCGGGCCCCCCACTCGTGCCCCCCCCCCCCCCGCCCCCCCCCGCAGGCCTGTCGGAGGGTGGGGGAAAAGCAAGGAAAAGGTAAGGGGGGGGGGGGGGGGGGGGGGGGGGGGGGGGGGGGGGGGGGGTCGGGGGTGGCCCCCGGCGCGCGCGGGGGGGGGGGGGGGGGGGGGGGGGGGGGGGGGGGGGGGGGGGATGATTGACTCTGATTCTTTTCCGTCACGTCGAGGAAGATTCTCAGTCTTCCCTCAGATAAATCTTGTCGTGGCAACCGCATTGGCTGAATATCTCGAGGATGTTTCACCTCCCCTCCGAGAGGACGAGAGACGAAAGATCTATTTCAGGTCATTTTGCCGATATACGATTTATTAGCATGTCCTCTCCCCCCACTCTCAACCTTTATCCCGTCTTCTTCCTCTTTTTTCCTTCATCGGAGCGTTCTTTCTCTCAAAATTCTTCTCTTCCCCTCTTTGCCGGTGCTCCTCCGCTTCTCTTTTTCCTCCTTCTGCTCCTGCGTTTATCTCCCGCCGCAAAGTGAACCAGTGGTGGCCCAAAAAAAAACATCAGCTGCCATCCTCCACTACACACTTGGAGCACTCAGTTAGTCACACACACACACACACACACACACACACAAACACACATCTGACTTGCACTCTGTCTATGACACATATTTATGTAGTCCAGCAGGAGCAGAAGGGACAAGGCCGAGTTTACCCTTAAAACTGTCTTCAGCTTTGAGACAGGAGTGAAGGGTCTAAGCATCCCATCATTTAAGAGGAGAGGGAGAGAGAGACAGAGGGAGATGGATGGGAGGAAAGAAGAAGGGGAGAAGAGAAGGAGGCAAAGCGGGAGCAAAAGGGAAACGGAGTGGGAGTGAGGCTGATCTACGCTCTCAGTCACTGTCAGTGTGAGACCACCCTCTCTATTGCCGCTGCCCTCCTCTTCCTCCTCCTCCTCCTCTTCCTCCTCCTCCTCCACCTCTTCATTGTCACTCCATCCAGACTCCCTCGCTCTCTTTTATCGTCTCTTCTCTTTCTTCGTCCTTCTTCTTCTTCTTTTCCTTTCGGCTTTTCCCCTTCAGGGGTCGCCACACCGAATCAACCTCCTCCATCTAACCCTATTCTCTGTATCCTCCTCTCTCACACCAACTACCTCCATATCTTCTCTCACTACGTCCATAAACCTTCTCTTCAGTCTTCCTCTAGACCTCCTGCCTGGCATCTCTCCAGCATCCGTCTACCAATATAGTCCCTATCCCTCCTCTGTACATGACCGAACCATCTCAGTCTGGCTTCTCTGACCTTCTCTCCAAAACATCTAACATGAGCTGTCTCTCTGATGGACTCATTTCTGATCCGAACCATCCTCGTCACTCCTAAAGAGAACCTCAACATCTTCATTTCTGCTACCTCCAGCTCTGCCTCCTGTCTTTTGTTCAGTGCCACTGTCTCCAAACCATAACCATAACCATCTCTATCCTCGCCCTGCATTTTAATATTTACCTTTGACCCGTTTAGCCTGTTATTATTCCCACAGCACGTCGGAGGTGCAAATAAAGGCCGACCTGGAGATCTTGGTTTCAGGCGAATGGATGAATGAATGAATAAATGGATGAATGATTTGTTTTGTTTGTATTTAAAGTGCTGGGAGATGATTCCAAATGAAAAAGTTGGAAGAGGCCAATGCTTTTGCCGCTCTCCGACGTCTACGGCTTTCTCTCGTCCCCGATCCACACGGACCACCCGGCGCGTCCCTCGTCCTCATGTCTCCCCCATTGGGTAAATCTTTCATTCTCCATGCCGAGAATTAAAAATTCAAATCTGCTTCATTGGCGTGACTTTGGCAGCCGACCGCCGACAACAGAACACGTTGGAAGATGCGTTAAGACAATGAGCGAGTCTGTGTTCTCCTCTCCTCCTCGTCTTTGCTGACAGTCCAAGCCTCTCTCTGCTTCATTAAACTGCATCTAAGCACTTAGAAACCTCGCCTCCACCGCAGCCACCCTTTCTCAGACTCCAGAGACTGTAACCTGCAGAGACATACCGTTGCTACGTCACTCCGATGATGTTTGTGCATGTGGTTACCTGTGTGTGTGTGTCTCTGTGTGTGTGCGTGTAGTTCCCATGCGTGTGTCTTTTCTTCCGGTTCCTTATTTTGAAACTATACTGGAGTCAGTCAGGCTTTTAAAAAAAAAAAAAGAAGACTCCTGTATCTCCTCCCCTCCTCCTCCTCTGTTTCCTACCCCTCCGATCCTCTCATCTTTTTATTTAATTTAGAAAGTGCTTCAATGGATTCACATCATCGGTGACTTTATATTCACCGACTTCCACTGAACAATGACTGCACTGTGAGACAGGAACAGAAAATAGAATATCTAGTTGTTTTTATACAGCTGGGAACTCCACGAGAGAAATTTAGTCAAATGTAGGATTCAGATGCTTGACAACACATGTTTTCATCAAGATTTCTATTTCAAAAAAAAATTGCGGCATTTTTGCATTTTATTTTTGGAATCGGTATGTAATTCTATTTACCTCCCATATACTGTATGAATTAACAAAAAGCTTTTTGTTACTCTGTTTACGTGATGCTGGCTGGAATCTGACACTTTCCTCTGCCGGAGTTATCAAATACAAAAGTCATTGGCTGTGTCTTTAGTTTTTTTCTGTGTTTATGGTTACTTGTGGTATAGAATAGTAAATTAAATAACATCTGCAAAGCAATGAATTAAACGATAACAAACTAAAAGGACTCCAGGGAAAGATGATTAAATCTCAGCAGTCACAGAGCAGGTATGGACGTAACCAACACAATCATTTATTTTCTTAATGGAAATATATCAGGACTATCGTGAGGGAAGTTCTTCAAACCATTAACAAATGCTCAGATATTGAAGACTATTTATTGATGAGTTACGTGGACACGGACCCATATCACTGTTGTGAGTATTTGTGTGGTACATTGATGTTGCACTTCCTGTTTTTTACTCTTTAGAGGATGCTAACAAAGTCTGTAGAGTGAATCAATTCTCTTTTTTCTTCCTTTTTTAATATTAGGGATCCCTTAAGAGGGATAAGTGGTGTGCCACATAGGCTTCCTCTGCACGGCCAGCCGAGATATAAGAGTACAGCAAAGAATTTACAAAAACCGGAATAGCCTGGTTCAGTCAAATATGTTTTGGAGATACTGCTAGAATATGATTTCACATCTCCCTCTTTCCAGTTCCTATTGATTCCCCTTCATGCTGTTCTTTCTCACACTGTGGAGACGTTTGCCTCAGAGGATCCCAACCAGACGGTGCTTCTAAAAGAGATGTTACCTAACAGACACCCAAAAGAGAGAAAAAACAGAAACTATAATGGCCAACTTTTTCCTCGGTAGGAATAATGTGTGTAATATTTGTTCACCCACCATGAATGCCATGTTTTCCCCAAAATTCAAGAGTCTTCTGTTTTACTTTGAAAAGAACTTCCTCTCATGTTTTACTCAAACCACCAGAGCAGGGCGATACAAAGACAACACTGTGTGCTCTTGTTCTTGGATTTTTATTGTCCTCAGATTATTACCCTGCTAACATTTCTTTCAGTTCATTCATTCTACGTGTCATCCCTCCCATCCCGCCATTCCCAGTGGCCTCTTTCAATCCACGAGTGTCTTTTTTGCCTAGATGGACAACCTGTCAATGACCTCGGCCCGTTGTGGATCTCCCGCGTGAGCCCTGCGTTCGAATATCTCCCCTGGTTCTAGTTATTCCAAAATAATCTCCAGGCCACCAAAGAAATATTTAATGCTCCATGAGATTAAATAATTCACACGATGGCTGATTGTCTCCACAGCTCAGCTTTTTTTTTTTTTTTTTTTTTTTTTTTTTTTTGGCTTTTTACTACATCTTCTCTCCTATCTTCTTGAAAAAAAAAACGAACCATCTGTACTCTCGTCTTCCGGCCCCGGACTGTATGCTCCTCCGCGGCCTCGTCTCTGTCTCAGACTCTCGTCCCACCGCGTACTGCGGTGATAAACGTCCTCTCGCTTTTTTTTATTTTAACCACAATATCTTAATGGAACACGGCGGCCTACTGGAGCCACCAACCCGTTAAACCAGCAACCGGCACCCTCCGGTCTTGCAATTAGTAGCGTTTCATTCAACCCCCGTGCACCCGTTCTCTTTCATCTCTTCCTCGCCTTCTGTTTCACTCATCCTCTCACACTCTTTTGCACACTCCCGGTCATGTGCACAACCTCACACTCATTCCACCCGCTTGTTCTCTCTCTCTCTCACACTCTCTCTCGCCCTGGCTCCTCTGTTTTTTTCCCCACAGTCCCGATTGAATGACAGGTTTAGGGTCAGAAGAAGTTTAGCGTGTGTGTCGTGTCAACAGGAAGAGGATCCATTATGTCAACGTAGAAGAACAATATGAGGGGAAAAAAACAGGCTTGAAAATGGAAAAAAAAAAAAAAGGGCCTCGCGCTGTGTGGGCCAATTCGGCTTTGGCAGAGATACCACTGTGTCACGCCAATAAATTCACCTCTGAATCTTTGAACTGGCGGCGAAAAGATTTGCCGAAGCACCGGGACGGAGTAAAGAAAGTCACCTATCTGCAAAATGACCGGCCGAGATTCCGAATATTCAATCTTTTTTTTTCCACGCATCAAAAAAAAGAGAGGAGAGTATTTTGTTATTCATGAATTTCCTTCCAACTCAGGGTGCCGTTAAAGTCACCAGATTTAAAACATGCCCGCTTTCAGATTAAGCAGTTGCTATTTTTGTCACCCCTACATGTCCTGTCTGGCTCCACTGCAAAAAAAAAAAAAAAAAGTTGGGGGGAACAAAAAAAAAAAAATCCACTTTGACTTGGACGCAGCGTTTTGGAACTTTCAGCTTTGGAAACACCTGTTCGGTACATAGTCGTGAAGTTTTATGTTTTTTTTTGTTTAGTTTTAGTTTTTATTTTCAAAATATCCTGCTTGTACATCCGTAGCTATTAGTCCTTCTGAGGCCACCTGTCCTCAGATCCTGGTTTCACAGACCAAGAGGGCTGAACAGAGTGTCGATGAAACTAAACGGCCATCTGTTTTCCTGCAAAAATGTATCTCTAAAATCAACAACTGGGAACAGTCAGCAGTTTATCACGAACCCAACCTCAAAATATACATGAAAACACAAGCTAGGGTGTGGTGTCCCCGGACATGAACGCGCAATGTATTCTGTGCAAAGAACTGGGAGGACATAGTAAATTAGATAAAGAATAGCATTTACTTCACTGACTGATCCATTAAATCTTTCCAAATTTGTATGTAATCTTATTAAATTTAAAAATTTAAATTTAGTTTAGCGGAATAAGCCAAATACTGAGCGTTACACTACTAGTATCCTTTATGCTACAACTTTTGATTTGGAGTTTTTTTTCCTTTAGTTTTTCTGTTTCAGGTTGTTTACATTTTATTAAACTGAATAATTTTCCCGGGGTAATGAAAACGCCATTGTTTGCTTAAAACAGTATCAGTTATTACATCCATCACCTAAACATCCATTCAAACTTGATAATAGTCCTTTATTAGAGGACTTGAATAGGGGAAGAGGGGACTCAATAATTATGCCATGTATCTGTAACTTCTTGGCTCTCTTATCAAGCTTTACAAGACACAAAGCGACGGTTGGAGACCCGGCTTGCGGTTGAATATCAATCCCAGGGGATGAGAATATGAGCCGAAGAATTTGGGCGTTCGGGCAAACACTTTGACGGATGGGGTTTAATCATCCAGTTGTTGATGAAAAATAATCAATGCAAGCAAGCACCAGCAGTTTATTTACATCTGGGTGCAGGGCGAACAGCAGCTGGCTATAAACCCTTCACTGGCCGATTAACCCTTTGGCTATGATTTTGAACCCCCCCTGATGTATGGTCTCCTGCATCCCATCACCTCTGATTATGGTTTCTCTGGTCCTCTCCCATCCCCCTTACCTTCCCCCACCGTGATCTCCCATGTTGAGGCAGGGAATGGTGATGTTTTCCCATGAAATACAAATACAAAGTTGCCCATGTTTGATAACAATCCTAGCTGGCACACATCCATCTGCAGACTCCTGTTGGTTTGATTTGATGGATGCTTAAAACTCCAACTAAATTTCATACATCTAGGTTGGCGTTGAAATTTCAATTACTGGTATGGGAATTCATCTGCAGAATGTCCAAGCCGCCAAAATAATGGTTGATTATCCGGAAAAAAATTAGATAGGTATACCAGCAAGCAGAACTGAAAAGGCATACTGCAGTGTGGGTAATGTGACCACATAGCAAGTGTTGATGAAACGATATAGCGTTTGAATGTTTCTTGGATGATGTAGATTTAGTGCAGTGTAAATGTTCTCTGGCTAAGAGTCTCACAATTTTTGCTTCTTGATGAAACCTAAAGAAAATGCATGCTTTTTATAAATCATAAACTTATAGTGAATGAAAACAGAAATCACTCTTGAGGCAAGTAGGTGACATTCTAAGATATTCTAACTCTTCTTTTTATTTTCCTTTCGGCTTTTCCCTTCAGGGGTCACCACAGCGAATCAACCTTCTCCATCTAACCCTATTCTCTGTATCCTCATCTCTCACGCCAGCTACCTTCATATCCTCTCTCACTACGTCAATGAAAATAGAAACCACTCTTGTGGCAAGTAAGTGACGTTCCAAGATATTCTAACTCTTAACCTCGCTAAATGTTCGATTGTAACCAAAGTCTGACCACGTTCAGTAAACAGTGTCAGCTCTTCAATGTCACAAGCTCAGATGGTGACCTCTACCTGTCCTCATGCTAGAGAAAAACCAAGACTATGTAAAAAAAAATATCCAGAAAATGGCAGATCATCTATGTGTGGAGAGCCTTGTTGATTTGTTGAGCATCAGCATTTCCCACAGGTGGTGTCGCATGGGACCCGAAGTGCTGATCTGTAGATTTATTCAGGCTCAACTATGGGATGTCCAAGTGATTTCTATGAATACATAACTGGCTTTGACACGATCAGAACAATATTAACAACTGTTTCTTGTGTCAAGCGCAGTGGGAGAAGCATGGCACATTTCATTACACTGTATTTAAAAGCTTTTTTGCTGTTGGGAGGGGGGGTGTAATTCAACAACATGTTTATTGGACTTTTTGTTGATACAAACAGCACACTTTTTAATTTAAAGTTTTATGAGGTACATTGTCTCGCGCTGTGTTCAGAGTACAACGGCCAAAGGCTATTCACAGGCAACACTCTGCCAGGAAGGTCTTTAGGATTAACAAAATACAAAATACGAGACTGAAAATATGCTGAGAGGATGACTCTTTTGTGTTCACACCAGAGTAAAGAGTAAAACAGTGGTAACCTCTATTTTCTTCATCTGAAACACATACTGAACAATCAAACAACCCCATTCTGTTGTTATAAATGTAAAATCTGCCTATATACATGTAAAGTAAACTGCGGTTATGTTTAATCTGTCATTTGCAGCAGCTCTATGCGGTTGGAGAGGGCCGGTCTGTGCACTTTGTGATATGAGTTTTTTAAAGTGACGTACGACGTCACGCAGAGCATCTGTGTCTAGACTGCAGGTGTAGCGTCCGAAAACTGCGTATCTGTTCACAGGCTGTTGACCATGTCTTCGACTGGCCAGCTGGGACAAGTCGGGTGTGTTCACAGGACGAGTCCTCAGACAAACACCAAATGAACACAAACTAGTATTTGTGTTTTCAGTTGTTTTGTTTTTTATACATTGTCATGTGAGGAACCCTTAATTGATGAATATATTTAGCATGAAAACAAATCAATTGGAGTGTCGAAAATTAATAATCAGGAAAAAAACACAGTCATGGCTGTATCCTGAATCCACCTCTGCCACTTTCTTCTTAGTGATATTAAATTATCACATGATTAGGATTTTCATCAGACTAAAGAGGCAGGTACTCCATCACTGGAATTTCATTTCCATCAGGCCTCCGCCCCGTCCGCAGCGGGATGGTGTTCTGCGAAAGCGGTGTAAAGCGTGACTTAATGTTTGTTCTTTCTGGCCCATACCATCGGCGGGCGACGGGCCACTCCACTCCAGGTGAAAAACCAGGAAGCAGGGATGCAGTGCAGTGATAGAAGGGGGAGACAGCGCAGTGCCAGGGGGAGCAGAGAGCGGAGGGACGACTTCAAATTTCTGAGTTTGCTTGACTTGTTTCTCTCTCGTTACACGTTTTTTTCCCCATGCTTTGTCACTTCGTATCCGTCTCCCTTCCACCCGTCTGCGTAGTCTTGCATATGTGCCCCCCCCCCCATCTCTATGTTACCATCAGACTCCGCTTTCTTCTTAGTATTTTGTTATTTTCCGAGCACCACCGCCTCCACACCTCTCTTTTCCCACGCTAAACATTCCCCACTCGTGTGTCCTCATCTGTCCTCTCCATCCGTCTCTGCTGGTGAGCTAATAGACAGCCTTTTTTTTTCTTTTCTTTTTTTTTAATCCAAATGTTATCCAAACCTGTCTGTTCTCGTTCACGCTGCACTTCTCTATCTTCTCTTCCTCTTCCTGATTGGATTAGAGGTGTTCGCCGCACGGAATTTACCTTACATCTGACGATTCATCATTTGAAAATGAAAATTCAAAGTAAAAATTCTGACATTACCCTCCTCCTCGGCATGGATTAAAATGCAAGGCAACCAACCGGATTTTATAAAGTACAGTATAGCATGTGGACTTTTTTCAATTTTTTTGCCTTTCTTTGGTGTGTTGCTCGCTTTCTGTCTCTCTCTCTCTCTCTCTCTCTCTCTCTCTCTCTCTCTCACATGATTTTTCCTCTTTGTCTTTTGCCATTTTTTTCTCTGTCCTACTTTTGAACCCAGTTATTCTATCTCCATCCTCCCTCCAGACCCTCACTCTCCCTCTGTCTCCCTGCCAACACGCCCCTTCGTACCCCTCGCCCTCCCGTCCTCCTTCCCTCGCCTTTGCCTCGTTCGCTCTTTGCCGCTACCTCCCCCCTTTTGTCCCGCTTCTTCATTTTCCCCTCTCAATCATTCCCCCTGCAATGTTAATTCAAATTGCCTGGTTTGAGAAGACAGTACAGTTCCAATAATGCCAAAAGCACTTAGGAGAACATAATCAATCTCTCTCTCTGTTTCTTCCCTCCTTCACGTTCTCTGTCTTCTCTCACCCTATTTTATATTCTATCCATATGTGGAACAGGGCTCAGACCCTCTCTGGCTGCTTTAATTCTGTCTATCACTGCTCTCTGTTCTAATCAAGCCCTTTTCCTTCTCTCTTTTTAATCCCTGCTCCACACTCACGTGTCGCTTATTTGGTCATGAACCAATGCACTAAACAGTCTGGATGAGCGAATATACGGTTTGCGCTGGCGGAAGGATGTTGACAACTTCGCCATGTTTGATGTTTCGAGTTCTGCTTCCTTGTTTGATATTTAGATGATCCATAAACACCAAGCAGGTGAAGCTCAGATCATGGACGCCGGCAACCCCCAATACCTTTAGACAAACGGGACCATCTGCTCTTAACACACCAACAACAACAACAATAACAACACAATAAGAGAATTAACCATCCAAAACCGGGGCCCGATTCTGAGGTGATCTCAAAGTCCCTGTTCAGTTGTTAGTGAGAGATAGGTTGTGTTCACAAGCACAACTTGAACATACTATGTGAATATGATCTCCAACATTGTCTTATCTGGTTTTATTTTGCACGTCAGTTTCTAAATCCTGACACAAAGCAGAAAACTGGTTTCGCACTAAAACTAAACAATGTGAGTGGAGATCCCGTATTTTGTGACGGAACCACATGGTGCCAGCAGCAGAAACTGTTTTTGTTTTTGTTTATTTGTTTCTCCCTCCACGGTTGTTCTACAAATGACCTGGTTGGGCAAAATCATAAAATGGGCATCTTCTGTTTTACCCCTGCGAAAACAAATTAGCAGCAAACGCCAGCCTGATTTCATTTTCTTGTGGCACCAACACTGAAAACAAAATGATTTCCCGACGGCGTGTCAGCCATCTTTATTCCTTCATGTCCCCCCTGTTCTCCATAACCGAAAACAAGTTTGATTGCGTGACGCTAAGTGACGGACCAACCAAATGTAAGGGATTTTAACTAAACGGCTCTCAAATATTTTATTTCGTCGGAGAATACGTCACTACACAGAGGCTAAAGAAGCTCTAACTTCTCTCTCTCTCTCTCTCTCTCTCTCTCTCTCTCCCTCCGCCTCCC
>CAAKHD010004768.1:115295-132730 GCA_901007705.1 Fistularia tabacaria
CTTTTTACCATTGTGTCTGTCTGTGCTCCCCCCCACACACACACACACACACACACACACACACACACACACACACACACACACACACACACACACACACACGCACACACACACACACTCACAAATGCATTCTTTTACGACACCCTGCTGTTTACCCCCCACCCCCACCACCGCCACCAGTGCAGTAAAACACGATCATAAATTTTCATATGTGATGTACCCATCACTTTAAAAGATTTATCTGTTTTTAGGCCACACAGTCAGGAGGTTGGGGAGGTCACTGTGACCACAGTGCAGAGGGAAGTCAGAACAGAGATTTTAGAAAGTGCAGGGTGTGTGTGAGTTTTTATATTAAAACGGATTTTTCGCAGCACTACAGCGGGGCATGCTCGGATGATCACGGTTTTAAATGGAAGTGGACACTTCCATGCCACTTCTCTCCTCATTTCTCTAATGAAAAGTAACAGAGAGAAGAGCTTCGGTTTTGCCGCCGGCCTCTCCGTGTCACTACAAGTAGGGTTCCTGTTGGTGCAACGACCTGTTGACGCCCAAAGGTCAGCCGACACACTGGAGGAAAGTGATGTGGCAGCAGGAACATCTGAAACAAGACCAGTCGCTGCGTGGGGACCGGATTCAAACGGTGACAGGCCACACGGAGGCCGATCGATGTTTACGGACATTTTAACATAATTTTGATAAAGACGGATTTGTGCACAAAACACAAAATGAATGAGAAGGTTTTGTGGACCGGGATGGAAGCCACGGCTCCAGGCAGACTCAGATAAAGCAGCAGCAGATTGCTTTATCCCATCAGGCCGAGACTAGTAAACAGGCAGTGATCTAACTCTGTGTTCTGGTCCAATCTCCAGCTGATCCTGTCACTGGCACCATCGCTGTTGGCAGTTTGTCTTTCAAGGCAGACACCTGCTTAGTCAGCTTACCCAGCCGGTTTGTCTGCGCCCAGAGGTAACGTGAAGCGATATCACACCGGGGCACATGATTTGGACATGGCCCTTTTCCCCCTTGGGCCGACAAGATAATTATAGAACAATGCTCTAAATCTGGTTGCACATTTTGTCACTTTTAGACACATGTGTCTCAGGATATCAGTGCCATGCTGACTTACTTGCCCGAAACTACATGGACACTTGTGATCAATTTTTAAACGCAAAAACTATTCCACGTATTTCAGATCGACAAGGACTTACTGGAGGTCTTATTAGTCAGAACATGTCCCTGTCTGATGAGTCATATGGTATTTGCTTTGTGATGATATATTACCAACTGAGCTGTTGTTTAAAATGAATCACGAGAAAATGTGTTTGAAAAACTGCATCAGCTCTCATTGATCCAGGCCCCAGGATTTCATTCCGACTATCCTGACGGATTCTTTCAGCCATAAGTCATATTCTGTGCAGCCATTAACGTCTTCAAGATTGCAAAAATAAACTATAAAATAAAACAAAAACTGA
This sequence comes from Fistularia tabacaria, assembly GCA_901007705.1. Classification (NCBI taxonomy): domain Eukaryota; kingdom Metazoa; phylum Chordata; class Actinopteri; order Syngnathiformes; family Fistulariidae; genus Fistularia; species Fistularia tabacaria. Next base: position 116,768 of record CAAKHD010004768.1, read on the forward strand.
TAAAAAAAATCTGTGAGCACTGCACCTGGGGCCCTTTGGTTCAACATTTACACACATGGTCACAATGCTTGGTGAACTGAACATACTTCCTTGGAAAACATTGCAATATTGACCATTCCTGTTAATCCTTTTAAAGAATTAACCACCATTTATGCCCAGTGACGGCAATTTCCTTTCTAAAATGGTGCTTAAATTCCTGTGAGAAAAAGACAGGGTGAGCTTTTTAAAATACCGGTCTCAAATGAACAAAAATATAAATAAAAAAATCCGTGTCCACGTCAGTGTTTCCAAAACAGTGTTTCACAGGCATGATAGATCATTGTTGAACCACAGAGGAGAACGCACCGTCTGTGCACCTTCACAGCAGTTGGTCTCTCTGGCCTGCTGTCCGATCAAGAGAGGACTTTGGACCATTGAACAGTGGTGCATTAATTATGGTTTGTTTTAATTCCAAGACAAATACTTTTCATCTGGTGCCAGCATGAAGAAGTCGCTCCAGGAAACATTCTTTCGATGCTGACCGATACTTTTCACTCAAGGTTTCAAATTCAAGCCTCATGTCTGGTTCATCCAACACAAGTATTTCCCCGCGCAGTGACTTAATATAACGACAGCTCCTTATTTTTACATCATCTGTTATTGTCCTACCTTGGCTGCCATGATCATGGAGGAGCCCCCGCGGACTCCGAGGATGGGGATGTGGGTCTGGGCCGAAATGAAGTCCAAGATCTGAGCGATGGCCTCCTGGTCGGTGTCGTCGCCAAACACTACACCCTGCAGCCAGTGCTCCGTCATTAGGTCACAGATGCTTTTGATAATGCTTTTGGGGTCTGTCTCATTCATGGTCAGCACCTCAACGTTGGGCCCCATGTGGAGGAAGTCCTCCTTCTCCCGGGCTCCTGCCAGTGCCACCTCGCTGGAGTTTCCCACCAGCACCACAGCGATGCTGAGACCTCGCAGGATGTTGGGCAGTGGGATGTGGTGAGGAGGAGACTGAGGAATGGGTATGAAGTGACCTCCTCCCTTCTCTCGCCGGGAATGGCAAACTAAGGGCAGGTGGAGAAGGCAGAGCAGCAGGAGAAGTTGGGAGAGGCAGCGAGAGCAACTGGTGCGACGTTGTAGCGACGGACGCGAGGGCAGATGCAGGGCCCGGACCGGCCCTCGTCGCTCCCGGGCGACTGATGAGGTGGCGGGGGAGGCTCCGGCTCGGCCATGACGGGGGGAGGGACTGAGGCAGCCACATAAAGGCATGGTGGAGCAGAGGGAGAGTAATACCTGGGGAAAGAGAGGGAGAATGTGGTTGGGCCAGATAAGAATTCAACAGAAGGAGGTTGACATTGGTAAAGCACGTAACGTTCATGAAATACGTGCATTGTATCTATTAGTGAACTTCAATGTAAGCCCAAAGAAATGGGTTGCTAGAAAAAAAAGGGATGAGAGAAGAGGTCATACTTGAAACTCATAAATCTTACATAAACAAACACACAGATATGTAGTATGATGACATATGGCTGACACATAACCTCACACCAATCTATAATTCATGCGGGACGTTCTTAAGCATCATTATTGCATATATTATGGAGGATGTAAACACTATGCCCTGATGAGACTTCATTGTCATCATTCAGGAGGATAGGAGAGAGGAAGCGAGGAGGAACGGGAGGAAGGAGAGGCTCTCCTCTCTTTCCCCAAGCGTCAACACTCACATTTTCACCTAAAACAAAATAATTCACAATTGAATGTTTGCGGTGAACACTCTTTACATGAACAGGTTACCAACAGGTTTTTTTCAGATCCTGACAAACATGAGAAATGGTTGCAATTTCATTGGTCACCGAAGCAACTGAATTTGTATACACTGCAAAACAAACACCAAAATAAACCTGATAATGATAATGATCCAGGCTATTAGATCAGCCTTGTGATCCCTCCCTCAAAAAAGTTTCTGCTTTATTTGTTTTCAACTGCCATACTTGAGCAACCCTGCAGGATACCCCAGAAATAGAATTAGTTTTATGAAATAACTACCTTACCATTTATATTCCCAAAAATAAGGCTACATTCAGTTATTAGAAGCTGCAATTTGTACATGTATTTTCAGCTCCAGCCAGAAGCAGGTTTAGTGAGCTCCCAGGGAAAAAAAAAAAAAACAGTCACTGAGAGTGGAAAAGTAATTATTGAAGGGAAAAAAAATGGCAGGTGGCAGTAAAGATGGCCCTTCACTCAGGGTCAGTGACAAGATGAAAGGCTGAATTCATGTAAAAACTGATATTAAGTCATTCATGACAGAGATGCCGACCGTCCATAAACTAGCCTTTTGGCTTATAGCAACCACTTCATTTCTTTCCACCACTACTTCCTGTCTCCACGCAAGTGAATCTTGTCTTTACCTCTCTATTATCAATGTTAATATCTACTTATGTTTTTTTTTTGTTCTCAAGAAAAGGAGAAAAGAGGAAAGTCACAAACAAAATGTCAACGCACAATGTGCTCAGAGGTCGGAGTTTAAAGAGGCGGGGAGAGGCAACCAGGCAAGGAGGAAGTGCTAGCGTGAGCAGGGAAGGCAAAGGGTGAGATCGCAACTGTATTTCGTTTTATACAGCAACTCCGAGCCAGAAGAGGAGAATGTGGTTTGTAATTAAATCATCAAACAACAGCAAAGCGTTTGATTCACGGGTCACTTCAATACGTTGGCTTTTAGTAGAAACATCATGGTTTAATCCATTGGCTGGAGCAAAAACGACTTCACTCAAAAAACTAAACCAAAAAAAAACTCTCCAAAAGCGCAATGTGCACTGACTGAGCCCTCGCTCACATTCAGATTCCGAGCTGGGTGTGGAAATGAGCGTGCGCCCGAGGTTTCTGATGTACGTTCATTCGGTACGTGAATGTGACTGTCTGCGTCCCCTGAGACGGGGAGCAGTGTAGGTGTACAGTGGATGGGAAACGATGTTCGCCGTAAGCTTTGTGACAAGATGTGCTCGGCAAGACTGGAGGGGGGGCGTAGCTGCACATGAAGGGGTGTATTTTATATCTTGTTGTATTTCATACATGGGCGTTTCATCAAGGCAGTTTGAGGGAACAAAGACGAAACAGGAAAATAAACAGTGACCACGCCATGGAGCTGACAGGAAGTGAGGCAATGGGGAGGCAACAAAGGCGAGGAGAAGATTGAGAGAGGGATGAAGCGACATATGCGGAGATGACAGAACAACTACTTTAGGGAAAACTAATTGCTGCTGGTTCGTCAGCTCTTATTACAGGTCCCGGTGTTAATAGTCAGTTGCGCAGCACTCTCCGGGAAGGATGGAAGGTGGGAGGGAAGGAATTAGGGAGGGATGATAAGAGACATGAGTAGACAGGGGGAAGAGGGGACCGGGAGGAAATAAGGGAGAGACAGAGAGTGTAAATCAAGGAGGACTTCGGTGAGACACGGGAGAGATGAAAGCAGAGAGTGTGGCAGGAAGAGAAAGGAGCGACAAAGGAAGGGAGAGAGGGACATGAACAATGGACGGACCAGCGAGAGAGAAGGAGAGAAGATGCCCTCTTTGAATGTGGACTTCTCTGGTAGCACTCTGTTTCCATGGCAACAATTAAAAGAGATCTACATGCACAAACGTACAGAAAGCGATGGACGCGGAGATACACAAGTGCAAACCCACACATATATTGAAGTGAGCATTGATCATGTATGTGCCATGAAATATCCCAGCATAACTGCTGTGATGTGTGTAATGAATACACCAAACTCAGTGGGTTTATTCAACACACACTCTGAGAGGAATGTGCTCACATTAGCGTGGAAACCTTTAAAACATTTTTCAAGTGATCTCACACACACACACACACACACACACTTTTTTTTATAGTAAAGTAAACTTGCTTTCCATCTCCGAGAGTCTCTCTGAAAACACACACGCTCACACACATACAGACACACACACACACACACACACACACACACACACACACACACACACACACACACTCCTCTTCCCCACCATTTGTTCTATTAGCCACACCAGTGCACACAGCATTCAGATCAGTTACACACGGGTGAATTGCGGATAGCCTTTACTTTACTAGGCCAAGACACCCCCACCCCGCTTCAAACACTCATGCACACATTTATGTGTATAAATATGCAGAAATGTGATCCGCAAAAAAAAAGTGTGTGTATTTAACTCTAAAATATATGTGAGAAAAGTAGCTATCTATATTCTTCTAAGTCTATAAATCCTCTGAGAGGAAAGTATTTCTTTTCTTGAAGAATTAAAAAAAAAAGCCTTACACATGTCAGAGAGAAGATAAAGCTTGAGATAAGATTTGCTGAGCTGAGAAGCAGGGGTCATCCAGTCAACAGCCAGTGAGCGGAGTCTTTTGGCGCATAGAGAGGCCTGGCTGGAAGGCCATCACTAAAAAAAGGATGAGAAAACGTGGAACAGTATCTCCAACCATGGAATGTACCAGGTAAGACGCAGCGGATATCTTGTAGGGCCAGCTGGGAGCTGCGAGATGATGTGTTGGATTGTGAGACGTTCATGTTGTGCCAAGGAAGAGATGCCATTTGTGTCATCCTAAATTTATAAAAGGACAACAGAGCCAGAGAATTACGGTCCGCCGTGGACCGTCAAACAAATGTCAGATATGGCTTCGGAGAAAGGATCCCAGGTGGATCGGGTAACGTGCCTGGTCGTCCTGCAGTTGAAACCTCAGCTGAGTGTATGGAAGACCAAACAACTCCTAATGCCGAGGTTCACGACTGATGATGTGAGCCAAAAAACGTCCTTTGCATTTCTCTATTAAAATTAAAAGAAAAACTGGATTTTCATCGAGTTACTAGATCTTTTTCAATGTATTACAATGCATTGTGTAAAAAGTACATCCTGCATGTTCCTATTTGTTCTATAACCGCCTTTTTCTCTTGACTTTCACCTTTCCCCTTGACCTGACATGAAACACACTGACTGATAACATACACCCACCGATTTAGTCCATTAAAGCATTTTAACCATTTTCAAGCTTAATGTAACGTCTCATTTGAGTTTTCTTTTCTTTAGCATGTGAAGCAGAACGTGAGCCATGTCTCGGCTGCAGAGGTTTTCCACCCCCGAGAAAAAGAAGCTGCCAAAAGCGTCAGTCTACAATGCTGCATGCCAACCCTGCAGGACACAATCTTCTAACTTCTCTACAATATAGCAACAGGTTCTCCCTCTGTGGTGACCTAGTTTTCTCGAATAATCGCTAACAGCACAAAATGGGTCGTTGTATCGAATTATATGTATTCAGTGTGTCTTTCGAAATATTCAAATAGTTAGTAAATTCCAGATGCCGCCAAATTAGAAATTGTTGAAATAATGGCATAAAAATGTTGTGAATATTAATTGTATTGCAGGCCTTGTAATGACAACCGCTTGCAAATTCATAGTTGAAAAATAACTTTTTGAGAAAAAAAAATCATGTTTTAAATTTGTCGGAATGTCGTCCTGAAATTCCGACTCAAAAATGCTAATCTTCAGCCATGATTCTGTTACAAATGCACAGACTTTTGAAAAATGTGTGATTGAAAAAAAATATTCTGGCAGGAGGTTTTTTTTTTCAATTTGAAAGCCTTTTCATCCAGATTAAGCTATCATTATCAATGTAGATCAGCCATATCTTTATGGATTGAGGGGAGCCTTTTTCAACTGAACATTCTTAAAACACTACTAAATATTGGTGACTAAGACTTAAAATGAATGAATGTTAAATATTATTAGGCTTAATAAAATGTCAGAACTTTCTTTCAGCTCTGACCAGGAGATAAAGCCGCTTCAGTCGGTTGCTTGGGTGGGACTGTTAGCTTCTGTTGCTGTACGACTGCAACAAGCCATTAGTTGGTTGGAGAGAAACAATGTTCAAGGAATTAACCGACACCAGCCAAACCAGCGTGGCTATCTGGACAATAAACCAAGTAATGGTCATTAATGAATGTCAAGGCCAAAACAGAGCCCATCATTGTGGAGGAAAGTCAACTTAGCCTGAAGGACAGCTGCCTGCCTTGCCCTTTGCCCTTTCGATGCATTTATCTTGGCCCAACAAATCACACATTTACAACTTACCAGGAGTTCACCTGGGAATTTTTGCTTGTGTCAGTCCAGCCAGTCTGTTAGAGTAGGACTCCCAAATCTCTCCGGTACCAACCTCCTGAATAAAGCTGTCAAATTGTTACTCCCAGTCAACTCTTACTGAATTTTTATGCAGTGGTTTACAAATTAAATGAATTTGCAGACAATAAGGCTGATTCGCTCATTATTCAACATATTAAAAAAAAAAAAAGTGTCTGTACCCCCAGGGGGTTCTTGACCACAACCCTGAATTGGGGAGCCCTTAGTGGAACACACATGTGCCGAATGATTCTGTACCATCTGCCAGTTGGCTGGCCTTTCTGGCAAACAGGCAGGCAGGTCTGAGTTTGATATGCAACTGAAGCATTATTTTTAACAACATTTTCTGCTCCCATCGTAATAATTCCACGTGGGAGATGAGAACAGTATCCGAGCTTTGGCATGATTGAAGCAGCCGTTTGATGGATTCGGTTTGAAAGGTTACGAACAGCACTGGCTGTGTCTCCGTGTCCCTAAAGTGTTTTTAGAATTGTCGTATTGGGTTTTTTTTTTTGTTCAGACCGCGGGGGGAACAAAAACTTTGTTCTAATCTCTGCTACAAGATGATTCTGGTTTGATATTGATTCAACTAAAAGACAGCATAGGGAAATATTAACAACGTTTCTCAGTCTGTGATGACGTTTTGAGAAGGCAAACCTCTGGGGAAGTGACTGGGCAACTGAGTGGGTCACTGCACTGCATAATGATGAGCAGGATGATGGAAATGCTGCCAACACTACGATACATGTGTATATGAAGGAAATGCTGGACTGACGTGAACTTACTCACACTGCTCTGATAATTCGTCATTTGGTGTGTGATTAGGTGTTTAGCCTAATGTCTGTATGGTGTCCTGAATCAGCCCCCTCCTCCGCTGAGACACTGGGAACATCTGCGCTCTCCTCACTTTCCTCTCTTCCCTTCATCTGAACTCGCTCCTTCTCTACGTCTTTTTGTATCATTTATCATCATCTCTTAGAAGATGCTTCCTCTCAAGTCTCCCACTTCTCTCTCCTTTGCACTCAGTGCTCAGTGTCAGGTTTCTCGGAGGTGTGTTCACAGGAAAACTGGTGGAAAGGGTGTTGAATGGCAATTTTTCCACATTTATTGCCTTGTTTTGATATTTTGTAAGATAGTGCAAAATGGCAGTGAAAGACAGTCTCTCATGTCTGTGTCACTTTAAACCGTCTATCTTAACCACAATGTCAGGCAAGCCATCACTGGGTCACATTTTAAGGGAAATAAGATTGCAATGATGGTCACAGCGTATCGGGAGCAGTAGCAGCTTTCAATTCTTTGTATGTGCAGAATTCAATGATGAGCAACAAACATATGTACATATGTTGGGACAACATTTCAACTCTGGCTTTCAGTCTCCTGCAGTTAGAGCTCAAGCAGGCTCATTTTCAAAAGAGACTGTTTTTGACTGCTTTGATCCTAGGTTGTTGATGTTTTTGACTCCCCATTGTGCTTAAAGGCTAAACCCTCAGGCGACATCTTAGCCTGACCCAGGGCAGGCGCTGAAGGATGATGAAAGAAAAGATTACCTGGACAACTTCTCTTGACCACACGGTATTGAGATGGTGGTCGGCTGAATGCGCAAATACAACCTGCGGTTCCCTTGCAGGTGGGAGGAAGGGATGAGACTACCCTTGGTCCAACCTAAAAGTGTATCCTTCAGGGGGGCTTGGGAATCGTTTGCATGGCTCTTTCTGTTTGCATAGCTCTGAAAAATTGCCTGGTGCAGGCAGAGGCTGCAAAACCACTTTGAGAGTGGTTCTGAACGCAGGTCCGGGATTTCTGGCTTACCAGTAAATGATTGTGTACATCTTTAGTCTGGTTTCGATTCACACAGATGTTTGTCATTAATGCTGTAATTGTGACAGCATTCAATTCCTGTGTGTGTGTTTTTGTTGAGTTTTGGCACCTTTGACAAACCAATCAAAGATCAGATCTCGTGCCCTTGAAGAGGCAAATCCAACCGTGCGCAGGTGTGTGGCACAAATTGTGGCAGAAGAATTGGGCCAGGAGGAAAATATACCCCAGTACAAAACCAGAACCAAAACCAGAGCAGCTTGTAATGTCTTTGTTTTTGTTTTTTTAACAGAGTATCTTTGACTTAACTTGAGAAGCAGACATCGATCCGCATCCGTGGCCAAAATTCAAAGTCTGTAGATCACATTTTGGATGCAATGAGGAACAAGCCTTTATCTTAATTATAAGACTGTGTGAAATCACCATCCTTAATGAATTACTAAAATTATGAGCATCGTAAAAATCCTGCTGGCCTCCAGTCAGCATCCTGTGTCCCTGCAAACAAACGGTGGGGCAAAACCCATAAATGCTGAAATAAAGCTGAGTTTTGAAGTCCTTACAGCCATTCAGACTGTTCTATATATAGAGGACCTCCAGCTGCTAAAATAGTCCTCCTGTGGTGAAGAAAATTCAATTTTATACATTTCTTTCCTGAATCAAATTGACCTTTAATCCCTGCTCGAAAGACCCTCTTAAAGATAATGTAGCATTTCTTGGTTAAAGTATCTGCCTCAAGATTTTAGTCTGATAAGGTTGCACAGGACTGAATTCTAAGTGCACTTTAAATTTAAAGTGCACTTGGAATTTAGTCCTTTGTAAACTCTCCTTACATCTCTTCACACTGTTCATCCCTGCTGGAGTTACAGTTTGAAATTTGAGCTCCAGTCCTGAAAACTATCCCATGAAAGCAGGAACTGTACTCATATGGTCAAAGTTGAACCCATTACGAACAGCTGGTCCGCACTGTAACTGCAGGTATTTCAAATTTTGAATGGACTGTCACCATCTTCTGACCGGGTTGGGTTTGGGCAACGCATAGCTTTTAGGCTAAAAAGCTAAATGCTTTAGCTATGCTAAAAAGTATTTCCGCCTAACTGGCTAAGTACTGGAACTACTCAGTGGCATCATTTCAGAGCTGAACGCCTGGCCTTTATATAGTTCACGGATGTGACTCGGGATGGTTTCAGAACAAAAGGATAGCAAGAGCCCAAAAGTCAACTGGTCAATTTACTGACTACAAAATATAGCATGTTGAATCTTTTAAATGGGTCGTATCAGAAAACATCCACTTTTGGGGGGTGGGTTGCTGGTCTTCTCTTCTGCCATCTACCATTGGCTACTTATTTCTTGCATATCAAGTCCAACTTGAAGTCACTCAAACTCTGCAGACTGACAAATGTGTTTTGACAACACACAGGAAGATAAGCAGTTGGTCTCGAGGATCTTTCCGGGCGACACAATTCTATTTACACCTACTCCGCAGAGCAGAGGAGACGCTTAATCTTCTCCGTGATTTGTAGCCCCAGCATTGAAATCCCTGTCTTGCCTATGGTTCTTTTTTTCTATGCTTTTATTTATTTTGTCTCGCTTTCTTTCCACCTCATTCTATGTACCTACCTTCTCTCTCCACAGCTGCCTTGCATAACCATTAGTCCCTCAGTCCACGTGTCACTCTTTAAGACGTGCACAGGGCTGTTCGTGGGGAGTCATTCTGCAGACGACATTGTCTTTTAAAAGGTAAGATTGAGGAAAGAAAGAGTCCAGTCCATCGAGTGACCCTCGTGCCAATAACAGCGCTGTAATCACTTTAAATGTGTTTTATTGTCAGCTTTTCACAGATTAGAGGCACAATAATCTATCCTCCTCCATCCATCTCATTTTAAGCTGTTATTTTTGGCACCAGGATTCTGCCTTTTTGGATTAGTAGGTTTGCAAGTGTGTGTGTGTGTGTGTGCGTGTGTGTGTGTGTGTGTGTGTGTGTGTGTGTGCGCGCAAGTGTTTTCCTTTGTGTGTTGAGTGCATTTACTGTACTTGTGTTTGCCGACTACAAGGTAGTACAGGAGGGTATCTACACATTTCTATTGTGCCCAACAGTAATCTCAAATGTCTTTGTGAAAAAAAATTCTCTTAAACATAGATAGTTCTGATAGAGTACAGCTGCAGACTCAAAACGCACCCCTTCAAGTGAAAATCAGCATCTCATGGGTACGAGTCTACACATCAAAAGCCGTGCAGAACATGGCCTAATCCACTTTCCTGGTGTGTCTGTGTGTGTGTCTGTGTGTGTGTGTGCGTGTGTGTGTGTGTGTGTGTGTGTGTGTCTGTGTGTGTGTGTGTGTGCACGCGCACACCATGTCTGCACTCACATCACTTGCCTTGCAAGAACGAAAAAGTAAATTCTGCTTCCATGAAAACTGCATTGTAAATACAAACATGAAATTAAAGTCTCATAAAAAGGGACTTTAACTTCGGCAGAAGACTAGTTACTGGGTAAGCAAGAATAATAATTATAACAGTTGGTAAAAAAAAATTTCAACAGCAGCAATCAACAAAAATGTAATTACATCCCTTACTTTTGCTCCTTTACTGATCTAGTCATGCTTACACATTGTAGGAAGCTAACTCTCTACTCTCCCCTCAGGCTGAATATTGACTGATGAGTTCAATTTTCAGCTATCAATTCTGTTGCTAATTTTACACATCTCAATTAATCCCAGGTATTCTTGCATTGAATCTGCTATGATTAGACGCTGTAGGCGATGAATTTGACTGTCTAAGATGCTGATGGTGCCTTTTTCACAGGTTTTCCATAAGCGTCCATAATAAACAAAGACAGGATATGGGCCTGTATCAACAATTTTCTATGGTTGCTATTTTTTCACATGATCATCACTATTTTCTTGCAGACGTAGATGTATCTCAGCTGTCTGTCTTGCAGGCTGGCCTACTGAGCATCTCTCTGCTGTGGGATGATGATGAGAGTCCCCAGAGGGATAATGACATGTAAGAGTGTCTCTCTGACGGATGTCAACCGCATTAAATCCCGCCCAGTGCTCAAGCTGAGAGTGATGCACACCTCGGAGAAAAACAGCAACACTATAGACTTGACATGGACAAGCAAGCGGGACCGGCAACAGCTGCTTTGATACACAAAGAGACACTTAGTCAGAGTGGTCAGTTTACCAGCAGCTATCCAGCAGATGAATTCCAATCATAGTGGATGGAGAAACTCATCTCAACAAAGCTAAGACAGCGATTCAAATACAAGAGTGAGAGGATATGTGCTGCAGACGTGCAAACAGATGAGGGCATTTGTGCTTCTGGGTAAAAGTAATCAAGTGGTTGACCATGCTACTCACAGGGCCAGAAGTCTGACACGATATCACCGCTTGAGGTGGTACAATTTCACTGATAAACCAAAATCCCTAAGAGAAATGAAGGTTTGGTGAAACATAAACACAGGAAGAAACTGACTGAATAAAAGGTGAAATTCTAACATCACTATCCTCAAATTGAACCCAAAGGGATTATTTTATATTCATTGATCATTTTATTTAATCACTATTGACTGAGGGTTTATATTTAAAAAAAAAAAAAAGCTGGTTCCTCATTTTTTTTCCCCTGGGCGGCTGTGGCTCAATGTGGAGAGCCGCTGCCCATCCGATTGGAAGGTTGGTAGTTTGATTCCCCACCCCCGTTTGCACGCGGGAGGGTTTTTTGGGCAAGACACTGAACACCCAATTGCTCCCGATGGCAGTGCATTGCATGGCAGCTCAGCAACCGTTGGTGTGTGAGCGTAATCCACTGTAAAGCACCATATAAGTGGAGACCATTTATCATCAAATTGTCAGGATATATGAGGAAAAAGCAGCCATATACTCTAAAACTAGTCTCCACTTTAACAAACTTCCCAAATGATGCAGCGGCTGAAATCATTTACAAATGAATATTCATCCATGCAAATGAAACCAAATGATGGCCCTGACTATGGGGAGCATGTTTAAACGATGATCCAACTCAAGCTCGTGTCAGGAGCCCTCCAGGGCCACTCGCCATGACAACCCAAAGGACTCCGCAGCTCTGCAGTCAACAGGGTGAATCGCTCCAGTACCTTCCATTTTCGACCCATTATCATTCATGAGTTTGTTTGCGCAGAGCTGTAAGGCCGAATTCTGGTTTGTCTTTCCTCCATCCGCCCTGCAGATGAGAGCGCCAGCACACTATTGCAACTCATCTGACACATTCTGTTGGTTCATGTTAGCTTGAATGTGGCCTGTCTCATGGCATGAAGTCCCTAGGATGGGTCAGTTATACTACATGACATGCCAAAGATCATAAATTTGAGATTGGGCTCCTCAAAGAAGACATGATATTCCCAAGAGAAGCTTTCAAGACACCCTGTTTGCATTTAAATATTCATATATTTAGGATTTATTTATTTGGTTTGACAGTAAAATAATGCTGTTGTTGCTGCTCTGTGAAAATGAAAAGCGGAGCCGTTCCCTCGCCTGCCCGACCTGCACTCTCCGCTGCCTCCATCTCTGTGAATAGCATAAAAAAGTCATCACCCATCCAAAGTGACTGGGGGACAAAAGCCTCCCCTTCCTACAATCATAATACACCCCATCCTACCCGCGTTGCAGTGATAGGATCATCCTATCCAAGATATTTCAGGTGTTTTGATAATTAAAGGAACTGTAGCATGTGGGCAACATGGCCCTGCTGTTTTTTAGCCTTCGTAAGGGTTCGATGTTATATAACGATGTTGATCCCCGTGGTGTTGACCCTCCATACTGAGTTATTATATTTATACAACCACTAAGCTCCTCAACTATTTCACAATATTGTGAACCTTCAGTAACTGTGCATAACCAGGGCCTGCTCCTGACACTCTCAGTTTCTGCTGTAAAAACTGAACAGAGGACGCAGGAGAGAAGCCAGAGCAAGAAGGCGACGGGGAGAAGAAGTGAGCACTGTATATTTTATTCAGTGGCAGCGGAGTACAATTCATAACTCTGCCTGACTGTTTCACAGTTTTAATTAAAAAGTTGCGTTATAGTGCCAGTGGTAACGTCTTGATTTATGAAGGCCTGATCACGGGCTAGCATCAACCACAGAGATTGAGCCCACAGTCAGGTATTGGACAGGGTGCCGGAGCTTATGTGGACAGGAAGTGTCTCACAGTGAGGTGGAATGTGAACAACACAGTTTGAGTGCGTAACAACCATATGTTTAATATTTCAACTATTCAATTATTGTCTGGCTGAAGGAGGTGTAATCAAAAGCCAAGATCTCGAATAGTTTAATCATTGCATCAGTTCAGTGTGCCAACAATAAATATATATATATTTGCAGATATTTCAGTTGCATTTAAGATTATTGTTATATTTCAATTAACAAAAAAGGGACTTAAATGATATTATTGTTACCTTTTTACATGGCATTACATGGTGGGGGAATGAATAACATCTCAGCATCAATGTAGAACCTACAATGAACAGCAAAAAAATCATAAAAGCGTATCTTACTGTGAGCAATACAGCCCTGTGGTACCCCTGACAAGTAAAGATATAAAGGGATAAAATGTAAAACCCTCCAAATATTCCAAAGCAAGCCTCCACCCCCCTTCTGGGAGCCGACAACTCTAGTGGAACATCCACAACCAAATTCACGCTAAATTTACTGATAACTTGCCAACAGATTATTTTCTTTTTATTGCAATTTCTCACTGAATAGCATTGAGATGTTCCTGTTTAAAGTAAACTGCTGTTGTGTTTCCTTTAAATGTCAGAGATAATTCTGCATCACTCAGAAGATCTGAAGTTGCGTTAATTGTGCATTGGCTGTTTCTTGCTGAGCTTTTTCTCAGGATGAGTTCTGACCTTCATTTCTATTGTCCTCCTTTAAATCTATTCTCTCAGAATTAAGTAGGAATTCTGATGGCTCATTCGAACCAGATCCTTTTAAATCCTTTGGATATATGAGATATTGAAGACATGGCTGAAACTATCAACCCGTGTAATGTGTTGAACCCATTTTAGTCATTTTGGTGGAGGGATTTGATTGTGTCCTCAAAAAGAAACGAACCAACATAACAGTCCATTGAAAGGCAAATGGTGCATCAGTAAAAACCTTGTTTTAGTCGCGCATCAGTCACAGCGGCAGCATCACTTCATCCTGGGTCATACAAGTCGGCATCCTCCCAAATAGCCCTTTGGACTTCGATGCACTGTCTTCATGTTGATCCAGGAGTTTGGCAGTTCTGCCTCTCAATGCAAGCTAATTGACTATTATTACTATTATCATTAATATCAATACATTGAATTTTATTGTCAGCAGATGACACGAGGTAACTTCTGCCTTTTCAATCCAGCTTGTCTCAGCATCTGTCAGGTGATACCATCTGCTGATGGTACTTTTAACTTGCAATTGATACATTAAAAAAACGGCTCTGACCTTAAAATAAATCATTAATTGGTCCTTAAATGTAAATGAAATTAAGCTGTGCAGAAAGACGACCCTTGAGTGAATAAAAGTCCATCCCTGGAAACATTAATAATCCTTTCAAACAGAAATTAACTAGACTTGTGGATTAATGACACAATACAAAGTTTTACTTGTCCCTCATCTCAACAGTTCTGGTCTTTGACTATTGGCGTGGACTCATGATTGGCTGATGGCCCCTGATGGTAACAGGAAGTGTATCCTCTCTCCCTTGTGTTATGGAGACGCGTGCTACCAAGGGTTCTTTTGAAAACTCTTTAAATAAAACTGAAATAAGTTGCCCTTCTAAAAGTTATAACTCCGTTTTCTGTTATAAATTTGGTGACTAGGGCAGGATTCAGCTTCTATGAAGTCGGTGCACAGACAAGAGTTCGCATATCTGAAATTGGTTCCTGTCACAGCATCGAAGACCAGACAAACAACCACTTTCATCCAAGAAATCATGGTCAGAGAGGCCTCGTATTTAAGATTTTTAAAGAGGAAAACAATATTTTAATCTTGGTGCTTAAAGGCTGAGTCACTATGGCATGTAAACACTACGTAGGTTGCTGGAATGCGATCAGGGCAGACTGCCAGCAGCACTGCTAGTTTGGCATTCTTTAATGGGCTGACTGTTTTTTTGACCAGCCTCAATTACTCCCAGACAGGTTCAGTTAAGACTGATCAATGTGAAGAAGTAAATCTATTGATGTCAGAACATAGATTCTGCTACCTGAGAGCTCTAGGGTCCTAAAGAAATAGAAAACTCTATTTGTGACTCCTATAATGCTGTTTCAAATTATGTCACTCAGTGTAAGAAACAATAAGTCCAATAGATAATTTTCCCATTCCTTTTTCTAATATTTTTGTTGGTGTTTTTTTTAAGGGTGTGAGCACCAACACAGTTTTCTTTTCATTGTGGGAAAAAAAAAGCATAACATTAAGTCTATAAATGAAGGGCCAACTCAGCGGTGCTATGTGGATACTGTTAAATATTAATGAAAGCTTTGCGAGTCGCTGATGCAGATTTGTGATTTGTAAAATAGGCATTAGATTGACATCTGATTTGTCACAGATTGCTTTGGTAAGGGTATAATGGACAGACACGTATACTTGCACACGAGCCACTCAGAAGATAATCTAATCAACAATCAGCCACATTGACCTGGTGAAAATGTATGGTTGGAAATGGATACTCAATATTTTCTTCCAACGTAAAGGAAAGTCAAAACTTACAATTACTTTTCATCACTAATAAAAAAAAGTTCTGGGAGACTTTGGGGCCAGTGATTAATCCCAAAAACAGTCTCAATTGCCAATTGTGGCAAAGAAGATTTCATTTACCACTTTCAAACACTGAGTTATATCAATAACACACACACGCACAAGCACACACGCACACACACACACACACACACACACACACACACACACACACACACACACACACACACACACACACACCTCATGGACACACCACCTACCACACACTGTCTTTATACTAAGCACTTTTTTT
>CAAKHD010004768.1:137645-156300 GCA_901007705.1 Fistularia tabacaria
TGTGTGTGTGTGTGTGTGTGTGTGTGTGTGTGTGTGTGTGTGTGTGTGTGTGTGTGTGTGTGTGTGTGTGTGTGTGTGTGTCTCCCTGTTTGTGTTTGTTTGTTTCCATCTGGGTTGCCCCATTCTTTGTCACTCTCATTGATTGATTTTTCCTTTTAGTCGACAGTCCATAAACACATGCTCTCCCTCTCTCACACATACACACACACACAACCACATGGGGACACACACTTGCAGTATACTGGCTTCACAAGTCCCCTCAATATTAGTTAATAAACCCAAACCCCTGGTCCCCACCTCCTCTTTAACTCTTTCCTCTCCTGTGTACAATGAAAAGTTGTCAGCCAGTGGTTGTGTTTCTGCCAAACTAGTATTTCAATATCATGGCTCTTTTCAGTTCTCTCTAACTGTGGATCCCATCAGAAGGAGTAAAATGCAGGTTTTAGTTTTTTTTTTACGACAATTTTAATTTCCATTTTTATTAGCATGCTAACTGGCTAATATAATGAACATCGAGCAATTGTGCACTGAGGCAACTTTTCGGCCTCGTTCGGAT
This sequence comes from Fistularia tabacaria, assembly GCA_901007705.1. Lineage (NCBI taxonomy): Eukaryota > Metazoa > Chordata > Actinopteri > Syngnathiformes > Fistulariidae > Fistularia > Fistularia tabacaria. The sequence goes on from CAAKHD010004768.1 coordinate 138,202, forward strand.
GAATCTATATCTGCTGTACTCTGCAGCAACTTGCTCCATAGATGCAAATTTGAAAGCCTGAAACCAGGGGGGGGGTCCAGGACATTCAACTTGAACACTGTCAATCCTTCTCGTGACTGTGTGATATGATATGTGATATTGACACATGCTTGATTACACAACCCACAACATGGCAAGAGGGGAAAAAAAAGGACACAAACCTTGTCACTGAAAAAATGGAAATGCAAGCACTATCAATGTGATCTAAATTTCCCCTCAGAATAAGAATGGTTGTACAGTTCTGATAATGATTTATAGTGCTGATTTAGAGTGCTCCGTAGTTATGCGGCCTGTACGTGTCCAAGGGACCTTAGCCCAGGACATTTTCAGGCTGATTGTATCTATACCCTCCACTGACTAATACAATACTGTCAGCTGCATGTTTAACGGAGTATAACAATGACCTATGAGCCAGCTAGTCTCTTCTCGTTCAAGTACCATTACAAAACAAAACATCCATGATTTTGCAACATCAATTTAGTTTCTAGATTTTCTTTCCCCAGAAAGTCTGAATACAGAGCCATCATGTATGAAAATTTGAAACTTAAATCTCACACACACATGGAGTGTTTTATCAGGTTGGGCTGCATGAGTATCTTGTGTTCATCTCATGTTTTGACATGACATTATCTAGCGAGACTTCATGCACTGAACCTTCTGCTATCTATGACCACTGACAGTCCTGCTAAAGCAGGATGAAGAAAGGCCGTCCAGCCAGGAGCAGTTTTGTCAAACTACCGGTTTCATTTAGCGGTCTAAACCAATATTTGAATATGGTTTCAAAACGTTTCATTGGAATATTCAGTGTATCAGAGTTTGATACAAAAAAGGTTTGACATGCCACAAAATCCCAAGTAGGTGAAATTACATTTTAGATATTAGAAAATAAGATGCATTCGTTCCAGTTACATCTGAAAGTCCTCAATGATGGTGTAAGAATCGTTCAGGTAACCGACCTGTCCAAGCAGTGAGAACAGGGCCAACAGTCTGAGCATCAAAAAGAAGCAGATCCCCTTGTCAATCATTGCAATATACAATGCAATGCGAAAACACTTGCATCCATCCCTTCTTGCCATATTGTATTTTTCAAACCGGTGTATTCACATCTGTTAAGTTTTGTCAAATATCTTCCAGAACCATCTGGGACATTAATGGATGAATAAATGTACCATTGTGAGAAGTGTAATTTATCGTTTTCACCAGCCTTTCCATCTGCTAGGAAATGACATTGCACAGAAGCATAAAGAATCCATAAATATAAAACCTCAAACACAAAGACATTTTTGTCTAGAGTTTCTACAATTGAACAGTCAGATACTAAATCACTATTGGTAGTTCTGAACTCTGGATGCAGGTTTGTCAGAAATCAATGTGAGATGCAAACCAGAACCGGAGCTGCATCCTCAGCATAGATTGAGTTTAATTGGCCTTTGACAAGCCTATTATATTTATACTCCTCAGAATAGTTTATATTACAATCTTGTCTACAATCTACTCTCTCTATTCCTTTTGTCTGCTGACGAGGGGGAAGCATTGCATCATCATCCCATTCTATATGTGACAGACTGAAATAAACAACCAATTTGATTCCTACATGTTCCCTCTCTTCCAACATTTGGTCTCTGCTGTATGAAGGCCACATACCACAGACTTTGACAGTTTGTGGATGAAGTCCCTCAGGGAGGCACTGCGTCTATTTAGAATCCTCCTGCTAAATACCTGGCAAGCATGTTTCCTTCACAAAACCCAATCAATATATTCTGATCTAATCTACTGGCATATACCCAGAGGATCAGAGCCTACATGGCAGAAGTCAGGGCAGCAGAGTTTGCCTTGCTGTGGCCACTGATGTGAGGAGAGCATTAGCTGTGATATTTTCAGCAGCAGCAGGGCCAGTGGACCCTGCCTCACATTCCACTGATCTGCACTTCTACTCGCAGGAGAGCAACTCAAGGGTCACTGCCCATGCTTGACCACTTCATTCTCGCCACATCACAAACAGACTTTCAGAGATGTTTTTTTTTTTTTTTTTCCCTTTCAGCACAGCCGATGATTCACCGCTGTGCAATCGCATACACGGGTGGGTAGCGTGCGCCTCTTGGAACACTGTAGCAGGAAAAGGAGCAGATATTTTGTGGGGAGAAAAAAAAAAAAGAATTTACGATACAGCTCACATAATTGGCAGGAAAAAAGGTCAGTTAGTGGGGCAGAGATTAATAAACGGTACTACACAAGACATTTATCAAATTATTATGAAATCAAATCATTATATAAGTGTGACATTGATCGGGTAGACGTGCCACTACAAAAACAAGCTCTTAAATTAATGATGACAAACCACGTTGTGCAGAGTTATGATAGGAGACCCTGTTCCACCCTGGAAATACTGAGGAGAACAGCCAATAAGACAAGCATGAGAGTTAAGATTTTGTGTTGTCCAGAGAATTCCGGTATTTTTTGAATTTCACTGATGAGGCCTGCAGCTTATTTGTCAACTTCTGGGCACTAACACCCTCTGCAAATAACCAATGTGTGCGTTTATCACGGAACTGCAAATCTAAACAGTCTGATGCTCTGCATTCTTAGTCGTCCAGACAGGAGCCCAGGTTTTTCTTGTTGATTGTGGCCTTGTGTAAGATGTCGACCAATAAAGTATTCCCCAAAACAAATTCATTCAACACCACCAACCCTGAGGTAAGGCTTGAACACAACTAGTCGGCTAAGCATCGCAGCTACTTCTCCAGACAAGTTGTTAAACACCTAATCATATACAAAGGTTGTGTGCACAGACGGACAGTTGTATAAATAGCGAATTACACCATAATGTAATAATTAGCAGGATAAGTAAAGTGCTTGCTCAGAAGTATAAACATGCAAATCAAGTAGACACCCTCCTTGCCTAAACTAATAGAACTATTGTTTGTTTATTCTACAATGCAGACTAAAAAGTATTATCAGCCTCCACTGGGAAGGGGTGGGTGAGGGGCGGGGGGTTATTAGGAAGATAATTAGATTCCTTAACTAGGTATCCAAACAATTTATGAAATATAGCCTGCGCATTATTTTCATTATCAATTTATTATTTAATGAGTTTTTTGATAGATCAATTCATAGTTGTTGACAGAGCAGAATATGTTTGTTTTCCCTTGCCCGGATTAACATGTTAAAAATGTCTTATTCTGTTTCACCTACCAGTCAATAAACAAAAAGAAATGGAGATATCTGTCACTAGGGAGGGGAATAACAAGAGCTTCAGTGACTGAAATCAAACAATTTTGAAACTTTACATGATTCAGGTTGGGATGTCATTCCTCTTAGATTATTCAGAAATAAGTAATTGGTTAAGATTCATAGTGAAACTAAATAGAACCCACAATTTTCCAATTACGATCAATCAAGATGATTGTTTTACTCCATGTATCAAAAAAACACCAACCAACAACAAGCCATTCTGACTATGTTTTGTCTTAGAGAAGCTAAAAATCCTGAACTCATGTTGAGATGACAGATTGTGTGGAAAGGGAGAAATCTAAAAGAGGCTGGCTATATAAGAGGCTTTGGCGAGAAAGGTTGATATTACAAAGCAAAACAGTTACAGTTCTCAGTATAAGTTGGATGATGAATTGACGCAATTTAATCAGTCTGGGATCAAACCCAATCACAGGGAATCCGCATTGTATTGAACAATTACCAGCTCCATCAATGAGCTGCTGGTGCTAAAGAGTACAAAGACCCGGTACATGTATTATCCAAGGGAGCATATTTGAAATAAAACAGAAAGGCAGCAAAGTAACTTAAAACCAGTAAACACTGCAATTTATCGACACAAAGTGACTCAGAGTCAATCCAGTAAAAATGATTGTTGATTACATTTCTGTTATTTGAAATGCAACTGAACAGTCAAGCACAGGATCCATCCAACAACTGGTGCTTCGACCGCGGTTCGGCACCCGAATCATCCCGACAGTAGCATTTTAAGACCAGGAAAGAGCAGAACAGACGCCACCTCCCCAAATGGGGAAAATGCAACGCTCAGCTAATGGTTGGTTCTGCTGGCCGTTTTCTTGGTGACTTATGTTACTGCTCATGAGTGAAGCTCTATTGATCTGCTGTTTGCAAGCCAATCAATGCCACTACACAGCCCTGGCTGGCTTTCAGGCCGAGCTAATACTCGCGATATTACTGTCCTAATTCAATTAATATGAACTGATAGCGTTACGCTGTGATAAATATCCGCAAGAGACTTACACTCGCTGCCATGATTGTACTGCTGCATCTTACAAGTTCATTCAATTACAAGATAATTGAACATCAGTGCCTAAAAGTTTCTTTGAGAAGGACAGTTGTTAAATTAATGAGATCTGCACACATTGCTGTGTAATTTTCATAAGGTGACAAAATACAAAAAGACAGCAATGCAGCCACTTCTAGAGTCTGTCTCATCACAAAAATGCACAGCTGCATTCACTCCATTGTGAACTAAAAATCCCCAGAAATAACAAAACACTTCTTCCCCTTGTTTTTTTCCTCCTGTCTTTTCCCTCATCAAAGCCCTTCCAATTCCCAGGCTCTTGAATTTTCTCTAATTTAGGACAACAGTTGAAGGGGATTAAAAGTGTGTGTGGGGGGGGCTGTCTTTGCAAACAACAAATGAAGTATGATGTCAATTATTAAATGTTCTTCTTGATGTCAATTATTAAATATTGCACCAAAATAAACACGAGAGCAAACCAGCATATTCAGTTCAAGTTTGTGACATCAGACTGAAGACAATCGGCTGTTAGACATTACATCTTCTCATTTATCTCTCTCCTTTCCTTGCTGAAATCGCTGTCATTTTGCTCTGGCTTTGGAATTTCCAAAGAATCGTTTCAGAATGGGTTGGTAATTTCATTTCATGATTAATGCCAGGCAGCGATCTAGTGTAATGGATGATCCTTTTAAGGGTTGATACACAAGGATTTCGGCTAAAGGTTTTAAAAACCTTACAAGATATAATGATTTTAATATGGCCTAAATGTAGCTGTCAATTCAGACAGTGCACAGTCCAAACAGTTTAATTTAAAAGCAGGACACTTGCCTGACTTGAAAACCAGACTAATCTCCTTAATGAAAACTAAATTTTTTTCAACAAAAGTGAGGTGGTGTTGTTAATGGGATTCAACAGCACTGCTAATTCATCTATATGGTAATGATGTAAGGCAGTAGTACGCAATGTGCAGCATCAGCATTAGCCTTGGCAGCTGTGTGATTTTCAGCTAATGACAAAGACTGAGCCACTATATTACCAGGCAGCACTGTCGCTCCGCTGCTGGCCAATGCAGCACTGAAGGTAATACAAGTAACAGTGTAATGGCAGCATTTGCAATGTGCTCACATAGTAGACTCGATACCCCCCCACCCCTCGGCCACCCCCAATTCCTGCAAAAGACAATTCATCTCCCCAGAAAACAGAACACAACGAAGTTCCTGCTCCTCTGCACTGGGGCTGGGGATCTGACACATCATGGTAGACTAATAGTTCACGGCAGGTACAGTGGAGAGAGGGGGTAGCTGGAGATGGAAAAGGGAGAAAAAAGGGCGAAAGACATGTTGCAAAGAATGTGAGTAATGTTTTTGGAGGAGCTTAGCACAGAATGTGTGAGTAAACAGTAGAATGCACTGATATGTTGACGCATCCCGTGAGCAAATATTTTTGGTCCTGGTAAGGAGGAGCAACCATCTTCCTCTTTCATATCACATGAAATACATCAGAGGATGAACATGGTACATACACACACCCACACAGACATAGACACACACACTCAAGCGTGAACTATCATATCCCCAACCTCAACAAATCCTCACTTAACTAATCCTTTAATTGCAGCAGCAGCAGCTGTGGAGTCGTGCAAACAAAATTGATAGTCGATAAGGGCCGAGTCCGGTTGAACGTCCACGCAGTGACATGAGCAATTGATCAAAGTGCACGACGTGCTTAAAACCTTGGCTTATACTATTTGTCTGCTGACTCCACCTTGAACCGTTATCCTGACCCGCACACAATCCTGGCATAAGATACAACACAGGAGCGGCTCAGGAAGTTTTGGACCATTCATCACTGAGCTTTCGGAGAGACACACACCACAGATGCACAAACATATGGGTGAGATAAGATGCGTTGTTCTCCACAAGAACATTGAGAGAAAAATCTCCTCAAGTTGCAGAGACACCAAAGGAATCTATATTTGTCTAACCTTGTGTTTTGCCAGCCAAGTTCTCATCCCCACATCTCAGAAGAAGCATGATGGTGCAGCCTGGGTCTCCTCTCTCCCTCTCATAGCCTCAGACTGAGGGTTGCTGGACAACCAGACAAAGAGAAACAGTAATCACGTTCTCATTTGGGTTCTCCTCATCATAACATTGAAACAACAGATCATTCAAAACTGTTTGGTGACATTAAATTCCCTGCCGTTTGACAAAAAGGAGCATGAATCTAATGAAAAAAAAATAGAGCATGCACACAGGCTATATTAACTGAAGGAAGCTTTTCTGCTGTCCAGATACAGAGATCTCATTATAGATTTATGGTTTCTCACGATTTCACAATAAATCAAAATTTTAAGAGAGCGTTTCAGTGGGGATGCTGAACTAATTTGTCAGTTAATTAGTAGATATGTGACATTAATTAACTCGGACAAGAGTAATAAAGTTGTTGGAGTAAACTGACCATTTATCATTTTCAGGTGTCATTACAGCAGCAGGTTTGTTTGTACCAACCAGACACAGTAATCACATATATGTGCTTTAGTCTTCATGATTAATTGAATTACAGCTCTTTACCAGGACTCCTCATTAGGTGCCTGAGTTCATTGAGATAAATACAAATATTCGTGGATGGAGAGATTAGATTAGAAAAAACAACATTTATCTCGTCCACACCATAATCCTTTTCCTGCAAATTGTGATGAAGGAGGGTGTTCGGCAGCAGGAACTTACTGCAGGTTTAGGTAAAATCCTCAATGGGTCATGAGAGTAAGAGCAGCAGTTTCGAGGTAATTGTACTCCACAGGAGCAGCTTCACTTCTGCTTTTTTCGCCTTGCCCCTCCAAAAGGATGCTGGATGTTATTTGTTTCTTGACATCAGCCAGTCTGTTATTGCAGAAGAAAGAGAGGATGGAGGGTTACAGGCGGGTCATGATGAGTTTGATCCTGCTAAAAGCCTGCTGTGCTTTGACACAGATGCTGCCGTCTGATCTGTTGGTTTAAGGATAAACAAATTAGATCAAGTGTGGGTATATGAAAAGGCATACCTCAGCGTGGCTATTGGAATGCTACTTTTTTATGGTAAAAGTCCAAATCCACAGTTGAGGGTATTTTTTCTAGAAATATGTGTCTCTGCCCTTAATCTTTTTAAATGCATCTCACAACTTCCTTTAGAAATGTGTGTGTGTCTGTGTGTGTGTGTGTGTGTGTGTGTGTGGTGTGTGTGTGGTGTGTGTGCGCATGAGTGTGTTGACACAGTTTTGGAGGGTATAAAACAGCCCAATCTGATAAATTATACATTTCCTCCAAATGCATTGTAGTATTAAATTGTCTCTGCCTTCATCCCAAACAACTGCAGTATATACAAGATCTGAAGAATAATAAATGGCTTTTACGGAGTGTGATTATACACGGGTGGCAAATTAAAGGAAAAACCCACATAAAGTATCTTAGTAAGGTTTGGGGCCACCACAAGCTGCAGGATTAGCCTCTATGTGCTTTGGCATTGATTCTAAAATCTTCAGAACTCTGGGGGGGATTAACACCATTCTTCCAAAAAACATATTCCCGAGTGATTTTATAAACTGCTGTTTAAATCATCAGTCTAATATCTCCCATGAGGGTATCAGATAAAGGTGATCACACTGAACAGCCTTGTATTGATTAACGGCCACCCTTCAGTCTAAGGACAGGCCTTGGTGGATACAAAGCAAAATGTCCCTGTTAGCTTAACAGAACCAACTGATCCCTGACTATGAGGGTCACCATCGAACTACCCCGTTTACTCAAGATCTGGTGAAGCATTTGATTTAGAAAAATGGAAACATCCAATGTCCCCACTGAATCGTTCAGGTGACACTGCCAAGTCAAGCATCCTCCAAAAATGCAAATGTTCAATTTCTCTATCTTTAGACATATTTTGTTTTTGAAAACACTATTAGGAATTGATACAACACTGAATGGACTGCTGCATAATGACAGCTTCAGTAACTAACTCAATCTAATTTTTATCTACACATTTTTCCTTTAATTTGTCACATACTGTTATGTCATGAATGTACACAAACACAGACGCACACAAAACATGAGTCTTTAATTGTACAAAATCCAAGCAGAGTGAGGGCAAACTTTAGGAAAATAAATGATTAATTGAAATATGTTCATGAATAATAAACAAATGTCTGCAGGGTAACAGATTGTACTTTTCATATTTAATAGATTGATGGTCCTCACACAAACTCACACAACGTGTACACGGACAGCATTGTGTAATTGCAGGCAAAAACTCACATCACATGCACATGCGTCTCTTTACGTCGGCGCATGAAACACAAGGACGAGCGTTGACTCGATTACAACATCAAAGAAACTGTTGGTTTGAAATGCGCGGTTCCCTTAGCTCTTCCTTAGCTTACACTAATCCCACAACGAGGCATAAACGTAGCGTTTCAGTTCACTCTGTGTACTCCCATTTTTTTATTTATTTTTTTCTCACGAACTGTGCGTGCGTCAACACAAGTCCCCCAATCAGCTCGGATGAATTATTGAAGACCCTTTTTATATCAGATCATGACCCATATTTTTTTTTTGGTTGAAGGGAAAGGAATTTGCTCCAAATAAAATTGAGATTTACCCTTTAAGTTGTTTCCTCATCACGTATAGGCACCCTCTTCGAGCTCTAATAGCTAATTAAGGCATACACAGAAGAATATTACAAGCTTTTTGATGAGGCTTCACCCACTGATTAATTCCTTTCTGAAGAAACCACTTGTATCCCGTTGAATTTCATAGCCAAAAACCATCCATGTGTTTAAAGTTTACATGTTATGCACACAGAATCACAGCTTTTTGTTTCTAAACAAAAGGCTGAATTATTGTCTTTCCACCATGAACTGTCGCAATCGCTCCGTGCTGTCCATGACGCCTTCACCACAGATATATGGCAAATGTTTGGGGGGAAAATCGAACAAAAAAAATCGTGCTAGTTGAAAGCATTTTGCTCATGCATATTAAGAAAAACCTAAATCAAAAGAATCACTGTAAAAACACATTGTCTGTGAGGTATTTAGTTTTCCTGACAAATACTGCCCCTGATGATCTCCGATGATACTGTTCCAGTGGCATTCAGATAATCTTTGCACCTCTTTCTACAAAGCCTAATGAACTTCCTTAGAATAAACATGCCCTATCCTTAAATACCTCTTTCAGGATCAATCCAGATGCCACTGCAAACTACGACTTAAGAGGCTTTTCTGTGGATTTTTCTCTGTCTATAGTGCTGTATCTATATATACGAAATTCACTATCATTAGAGGTAGCAAAGGTAGAGGTAAGGAATCTAAACATGAAACCTGTTGTTAGCGATACTCCTGGTCCATTCATGCAATCATTGAAACCCACGGGACAAAAACATCACCGCAGTTCTAACTAGTACGGATACCCAGTTAACTCGCACGGCCCTAGCCAATGGGAAATGAGGCATTAAAAATACGGAGGAAATGAAAGTAGACAGAAGCTGCATTTACCTCTGTACCTATTAAAAAAGGCACAGAACGGGCATTACTTGAGGATATAATTTCTCTCTTGCTGGTTTCACAGAAGGCAGATGAAGTGATCAATCTCAGACACAAGTCCAATTGTTGTGTCATGGAGCACATGGGGACAGACAGAAAGACAATCACTGGAAGAGGAGATTGGATCATGAATCTCAAAAGCTCCTGCTGTCTCCTCTCTTGGCCTGTTTAACAGTGATGACTGTAAAAGGAAATTTCCTGAGCTCCATTAGACCTTTGCCTTCTTTATCATATAAACTTCCAAAGTATAGCAGTTACGGCTTCTAAAGCCCATCAGAAAGCCTGTTATACGAGGTTGTCAACAAGTACAACTTATCTATTTTCAATAAAAGTTGACATCTCCGTGTTAATAAACACGCATCAACCTGGAAACAGATGTGAACACAGTGTGAGATGCCAGCTGAAGGACACCCAGCACAATACCTTTTAAGTTTTATGACACTATTTAACTTAGTGGCTGCGCTTTTACCTCTTTTTAACAACTCGGTCAACAAAACTTCTTTCTGCAAGTGTAGATACCAGACGATATCTTAATATGTGCCCCCTCATATAAGACAATAATTCACCGCAAGGAAGGGTAATTAGGGACATTATCAATCCTCCACCCCCAACTCTCATATCTGATCTCTATAAGAATATATGACATTCTTATACATTGGGATGGAGGACCATATTACAGAGCAGTATTAGAGTGAAAATCCAATGGAGAAAAAGAGATTACCTCATGCGATTTCTGAACTAATGCAGACGACGCTATTAGAAGGCAGAATTATGGTGAGTACCCCCCCCCCAACCTCCACTCCCATATATAAGTAATGTAAAACGAGCTGGTTAGTGATGGCCTCTTGAATATCCAAAGGATTAAAATGCTGAATCATGAATCTTAACTGCGGTCTAGTGAACAAGTCCTTACATATTTCTGCACGTTAGGGTGGTTTTGTTTGGGCAGCACAAAAGCAAGATTGAAAAAAAAAATCCAATTCAAGTATCAGAGAAATAAAAAATAATTTCTTTCACAAAATGAATCAACCCCAATTTTGAATAATTTAAGCAGTGCATTGAAAATTCTGATTTGTTGATACGTCTTTCAACTGTTACCAGCTTCTTATAGGACAGGGAATTACACCTGGAAATCAGACACAAGCAGCAAATACACAGAAACTTTGATTTTTGATGTTTCAAGAAACTAGAGACTCTACTGAACACAGGGATATAATTTCTTTTAAGCAGCCCCAAACATTCAGCCAAATGAGCAGTTTATTTAAGAGCAGCTTTTAGAACCTGCCTGAAAACATCCTGCTCATATTAAACATAGTGAATTGGAGCTTTGTTGATCACTTTCTCACTTTGAAGGCAAAGGCTAAAGAAGAAGAATTCTGGTCTCACATTCAAATGTGTTGTCACTCCTTTTATAAACCCTTTCTCTTAAAGTGTGCGGATGTTGGGGAATTTCAAGATACACTTAATTTAAGAGGATTTGTAGTGTTTCTCCAGTAATCTTCAATAAAACAAAGTCTCTATAAAATGTTAAGTTGACTATGCCATAAGGCGAGGAATTCAAGCTGAAATGTTTCTATCTATGCACATCTTTGTAAGACTGTTTCCAACCAGATATGCTGTTATCTTCCAAACATGAATGGCCTTCGAATGGAAGTTTTACAGCAAAACTGTTTAAAAGCACATAAGGTCAAGAAAATGGAGAACTGTCTCTAAAATCACAAAATGAAATTTCCTAGTAAATCGCTCACTAAAATACAAAATTAAACAAGCCCTGTCTTATAATCATAAACATCCTAATAACCTTATTAGCATCAGTTTTCCATGTTTCAGCACGTTAGCATACATTCTTTATCATTAGCTTCTATGTCAACCACATAGCAATAGAAACTACTAAAATAATTTAGGCATTTTATAAAAAGGCGTCAGTTACATAATAGCATCAGTACATGTATCCCCCACACAAGCCTTTAATCAATTGCCTCCATTTAAGTATCATTTGGCCAAATGTAAGTAAACTCATACAATGTGTTTTCATCTGCTTATCTATGCTGTTCTAATAGCCCCTGCTCGAACTTGTAATCACAACTCTTAAATCTGCGTCTCGGCAGCGCCTACCAACGATCACAAGCGGTGATGTTAGCAAAACACATCCTTTGGGGGGGGATTGTAAAGAGGTGTGATGAATATTTGATACTGAGCGTACTCTTACAGTCGAGAAACATGTCACAATATGCCATATGCTAAAGAGTGACTTGAATATGAAAATACACACTGTCAGGTTTTAGAGATAAACTACACAGCATATCGCCCCGAAACAATTCCGAATCAAGAAAAAAGACTTTCAAACCAAGAATCCACAGTTTGATTGACTATTCATGGAGCCCTATAAAAGCTATCTTTGCTTAAGAGCTATTTTTTTTCAGCCATTATTTGCCTGTTATTTAACTGTTTAGCAGGTATATCTGTGGAGTCTTGCTGTCATCTTCACAAAATCATGTTTTTCATCTCTGATGAGCAATTGGAAAATAATATAATTTTCTAATTTAATCAAATTAATCATATCATTGAAATTATTAACTGATTATGAAATATTAGCGATATGTTCACAGCTGTTAGCCAACTCCTAGCATCATTACTCTACATATCACTTACTATTTTCCGTAGTTAACATTCTAGTCCTTTTTGGCCCTGAGGTAGTGTACTTCAGCAATATGATATAAAAAGAATATGATTTATTAGCCACAACATCTTCCATCTGAAGGTTTAGCATAAACTTTGACTAGCTTTCGAGACAGAAGGATCCTGGTTTGAGCCCAACAAGTCTCTTCTATGTGGGGTATGCATGTTCTCGCCATATCTGCATGGGTTTCTTCCAGGCTCAGCGGTTTCCTCCCAAATGCCAAAAACCTGCAGTTGATTCATTACAGACCCTGAATTGCCCAGAGGTGCGAATGAGGGAGAAAATGGCTGTATATCTCCGTATGACGTGTGACTGAGAGAGCGAATGGTTGTCTCTAAGTGTGGCCTGTGATCAACATGTGATCGATTGGTGACTGGTCCAGGGTGAAACCCAGGATAAGGATAAGCAGCATAGATGAAGGATGAATTAATTTTATTCTGCGGTTTTCAATGTGTTTTATCCATTTCCAAATAAAATTAAGACGCTCAAAAGCAACCTGAGTAATGGTATTTTCTTTAAAAGCCGAAAACTAATAGCTACCTGTCCAACCAATAACAAAAACACTACTTTTAGGAGCAACTACTATTCTTAACTTTTTGAATCTTAACCCAGCCTTGTCAGGGAAATACCTGCATACTATAAGAGTTTACAGCGAGAGGACAGCAGCATGTAACACACCATCCTTAACCTCGTCTCACCTGACAGATTCCGCTCAAGCTGTCATTGTAATCTCCAATGAAGACCGAGACTCTGGGAACACACGGTCCATCAATGCCCGCAAACCTACGATTTGTTAAAGAGTCAGCTTAAGCAGCCCTCCTGATAAGTTTTTAAATCTATCAAAGCTATTTTTAAGACTATAGTTCTTTTCAAAATGAGTTTGACACATCAATTGGCGGTCAATATATAATCTATAAAAAATCTATAAAAAATATCAAATTAGAGTTAATCAACAGGATTTTCTTTATATTCTCTCCTGTAGTCTCTCCTCTCATATGAGCTCCACATTTGCATGGAATGACCACATTGGAATATCTAAATAAATAAACAGTCAAACTCTCTCAGGAGGTTTTCGATATCTTATCAATAATTGAAAAACCACAGAATGAAATTTATAAAGAGTGTGTACATTTCTGATTTTTTATTATCTATTGCAATAGTCTATTCAACTGATATTTAGTATGTGTTGTTTGCATTGTCAAACACTATAGATGTGAGGATTTAACATTTTATTATCTAATATTTCTGGATCATGTATGTGTGTGGGAAAACCAGCCAGAGCCTCTGGATACCATACGATTTACAATGCATGGATCAGTATATGATTCTCACAAGGTTTCTCTAAAGGCAAACACTATGAGGCGATAATGTTATGCAATGCAACAATACAAATTTGGTTTTGTTTCTGTCATATGTTACTTGACCATGGACACTGTGATATGTAGCATTCTATCAATATAGATATACAATGACATATTTCACAACCATTAGAGAAACGCCTTAATAAACATGAAAATAAAAATATCCCTGTGTGGATGCTGTGCTGTTATCTATTATTTATATTACTCACATGATATTCCCATGTTTGAAAGAGAACAAGGATTTTTGTCCGTTCTGTTGTTCTAAGCAAATGCCCTGAAGATTTCAATATAATATCAGGAATAAAAGTCTGCAGGAAATGTTAACAAAAATGATTTAATGTGAATTCCTTTGATTTTTAGATTTACATCAAAAAACTTTACAACCTTGACTGGTATAGTAATTTAGCAAGATTTTTTCCCTTTTCCCCTTCTCAAGCATTATTTGCATTATGATTGTAAAGTTCCATTCTAAAACACTTTGCTTCCCAGCGTGACGTATTATGTTTTTGCGATCATCGTAGTAAAATGAGGGCAGCGAGCCATGTGTCAGAGACGGATTTGTACCCCGGACGTCCATTTTGCACCGTGGCAGCTGGAAGGCATTGACAGAGAACCCCTGTTTAAGTGCTCATCTTTAGAAAGGCGCCGGGGGTCAAATATGTGCAGCAGAACTGGTAATGATCCCAGGTTGTGAGAGCAGGTCCCAGGTGTGTTTTACAGGTACAGAGCCATCACGGCAACTGTGCACCATGCTCTCAAAGACAGACAGTCACACACACACACACATACAGTGTGGATCCGTACTATTGTCAGCTAGATAATGGGAGAGTTAAAGAGTGTAACGGAATCAAGCACCAATGAATGTGTGTGTGTGTGTGTGTGTGTGTGTGTGTGTGTGTGTGTGTGTGTGTGTGTGTGTGTGTGTGTGTGTGTGTGTGTGTGTGTTTTAATGTCAATAACGCGTGCGTGTATTGACTGAGTGATGTGCAGATGCCTGTGCTCACCAGCCAGACTGCATCAGCCCAAATCAGCTTGAAATTGAAGTAAATAAATGTGATATGCATTCATCAAATCACAGTCATAGAGTGGAAGTGTGTGTCTGACAGAGAAGGGTGGACGACGGGCGGACCGGCAAAGACCTCTCCTCTAAGATGCAGCACATAAAGGCACAGCTAAGCTCTGGTGTCTCACTGTCTCCTCTCATTCTCCTCTCTCCTTCAACTCTCCTTCACTCTCTCTCCCTCCATCGGCTCCTCTGTCTACATCATGGCCTTTTCCATCTCTGTTTGTGCAGCAGATGCACGCGTTACCTTTTTAGATTGATGTTTCCGTTCACTCTCGCCCCTTTTTTTTTTTTTTCCTCAGCAACCAATTGATGCTTTACACTTGACACCGGCAAGAAATGCGATCTGAGACGAAAAGGAGACGACGAGGGGGCGATGCATTTGTCTGGGTGGCATTTAACCAATACTGCTGCGATTCCCTCACCTTATCTCTTTCTGTTTTGGTGACATTTCAGAGGAATTCTTGGCGTCTGATTGTTCAAACCATCTTCTCTGCGTCCAAGAACTGTGCAGACAGGGTGGAGGGGCTTAGCTTTTTGTAATGTTCCTTGCAGTTGACGGTCCCTTCGGTGGATAAAATGTGCTTATGTGGAAAAAAAGGTGCATTTGTGGTGTTCAGGCCTTAAATGGGCCAGTCCAGCGTGTTGTGCGTCATGGGATGACGACCCTCATCAAGCCGCCCTGTTCAATCCCTTTATACATCATTGAGATGTGTTACAGTTTAATATCCTTCGTGCCAGACTGCTGTTTAAGTATTATTGAAATGTCCCCCTCCCTCATGTGGTGATGCTGCTGACCGCCTCCGAAATGTAGGTCCATCTGGCCGTATGTCGTGGAAAGACGGTTTGTTTTGATTTTGCCTCATATGTTTGTCCTCGCTACTATTTTTCCCTCCTTTCATGAGAGACTGAGCAAGTTATTTTTGAGTCCGGTATTTGATTTTGTCGCTTATTGCGTAGTATTCTCTGTTCGAATCGGAGAGTTAGCAAGTTTTGTTTTGTGGATACGGTGACAGTTTGATCCGGGTTTCCGGGGGGAAAAAAAACATTTGACAGGAATCTCCTCTCTGCATTTTTGCCCTGATCCACCAACGCCTGCTGTCCGCTCGCCCATCCCGTCACATCACCTCATGAACATGTGGTCAGTACCATGCCGTGGTGAGGACGGACGGGATCAAGAATGAGTCCATCAGAGGGACGGCGCATGCGAGATACTTTTGGAGAGAATCATGGATGGAGTGAAGGAGGACGTGAAGTTAGTTGGTGCGAGAGAAGAGGATAGATGGAGGATGACGATCTGCTGCGGCGACCCCCGAAGCGAACAGCTGACAGGGAAGGCTGTTGCCAAGCTAAAGACTAGCAGATGTGAAGTTGAAGAGGTCAAAGCGGCGATGATGGAGTATCTATCAAGTGCAGGAGAATTTTCATGTCGTCACTTATTTGATACTTTGTTGATTCGTTTTGCGTTCCCTCGTGTTGTCGCCCGCCACTGTTACCTATCAACCACTATGTCGGTTGGTAGGTAAAACACTTGTTCCTCCGTGCAGCCCGGAATATTTGTGCAACGGGCGAGCAGAGCAGCGGCAACGCGATCCAGAGCCGCGTCTCGACCGGCAGATGAGACGTCAGATCAATTGTTTGAAGTTGAATTGTAAAGGAGGAAGACAACTGAATGAGCATATTTCATCCGAACGCGCCGCACAATCTAATCAGAGCCAAAACGATACAAGCAGCACTACAAGTGGCTTGTTAAACCTCCTGATAGCACACTAAAGGCTGTTCCTGGCTCAGTTTCACTCTTCTACATCAGTTCAGTGACACATCGGTTTGTTTTCCAAGTGCAATTCAGTTGATAGGTGGATGTTGAGGAAATAACGAGAAACAAAGAAATGGAAGGAATAAAGAAACTCTCCCTGGTGTGATTTAGTCCTCTTTTCTTACAACCCGCCATGAGGGTATCAGACCGCCAGCCTCTCATCTGCAATTAACCTGTATTGGTTTGGACCGGTTTTCTGGGTCAATACTAGAGGTGGAGAAAATCGAGATTGTTTCTTCGGTTCGAATAAGCATTTCCGTGAAGCTATCAAGATGATTTTCAGTGCTCAGCAAACCAATAATACGCGTTTTCCCTCCATGGAAATCCTCACTGCGACTGTTTTCAGCTTATTTCCTCTTCTTTTCCTGTGGTCACAGTTATCTCACATCCCACACTAATAGTTACTCGATCCAGCCTTTTCCAAGGACAAAGTATCTAACTAAAAAAAAATGTTTTAAAAAAGTGCTACTTGTAACGATATAGCTAAATACATTCCGATGTTGTAATCATCTGGGTTGTACACTGAATGTGATGAAGCATATGACAGTGGGAAATGAATGAATGAGGTGACCTCTGACCCCAGCCTGACGTCAAATCTATATCTGGCCCTGTATGTCCAAGTCCTACATCGGCGGCCGTGTCCTTGAAGGAGGTGGTGCTCCATCACGCCGCGCTGCAGTGGATCTCACACAGCTGAGGACACAGCGCTATGTTCTTAGTTCGTCCTGCAGGGGTGTGACGGCAGCAGCGGCTCTGCAATTCAGGAAATTAGCGTTGATGTCAGGTGTGTCCTCGGGGCGACGCGGGGGAACTCGACGGAACGGTTTATTATGAGGCCACTTTCAGATTCTTTCTTTACCGTTCGATGCAACAACAAAATAAAAAAAATCCAAACCATGATAAATCGAAAAAATGAACCCTCTCGGGCGAGAATTATTAGCTGGCATTTGTTTGAGTCCTTGTGCAGAGGACTGGAGAAATATAGAGCACAGGAGGCTGATCAAACACGGAACACAAACGCGGCTGCCAGGGCCTGAGCGTGCCCGCAGCTCCAGCACTCACACTCCAAATTCACACACTTTGAACGGCTCGATTAAAAGCAACTAACACGGCTATTTCTCAAAAAGAAATGCTGAATTTCTGGCAGTATCACCAACTCCTCTGCCTCCATCATGGATGGACCGCATCTCAGAAGCTTCCAGTCATGATTATTTCAGGTATTTTCCCCGATAATGATGACTGAGCACTTTTTAATTCATCATTTTGCTCCGAGTTCTCGCTGCAAAATCATGAATTAAAAAGAGCTCAGTCATCATTATCGG
>CAAKHD010004768.1:163598-178227 GCA_901007705.1 Fistularia tabacaria
AAATTTTTTAAATATTTAAAAAAAAAACACCAAAAAAAAAGAGGGAGAAAGATGTGGCGAAAAAAAAAAAAAAAAAAAAAAAAGAAAATGTGAGAGTGTGTGTGTGTGTGTGTGTGTGTGTGTGTGTGTGTGTGTGTGTGTGTGTGTGTGTGTGTGTGTGTGTGTGTGTGTGTGAGTGCGCCCCACACTCACATGACTGTGCAGCAGCCTGGGGGAACCAGGACAGCACTGAAGCCAGAATAAGTAAGCAGTACTACTGCTCTGTACCACTTCAGGCAGAGTACATTTGGTCGGAGGGGTCGTCCACTGCAGGCACCCGGCGGAGAGTTCGCACGGCAAAGAGTCTTTATTACCGTTTGAAAGTTCACGAATTGTATGGAAGACCAACTTGCCAGGATGTGAAATGCCTCTGGTTGGAAATGACAGCTGTGCAGGGCAATTTAGAATCAGATTCAGAAAAAAGCTTTTTTTGTCCCTGTTACAGAGGGCAGCAGAATCAAATTGTGAACATCAATATATATATATATATATATATATATATGTATATATATGTGTGTGTGTCTGTGTGTGTGTGTGTGTATTATAAATCTTGCTTTCCTTTGGGCTTTTCCCTTCAGGAGTCACCACAGCGAATCCACCTTCTCCATCCAACCCTATTCTCTGTGTCCTCCTCTCTCACACCAACTCACTTCATATCCTCTCTCACTACATCCATAAGTCTTCTCTTTGGTCTTCCTCTAAACCTCCTGCCTGGCATCTCCCATTCCAGCATCCGTCTACCAATATATTCTCCATCCCTCCTCTGTCCACGACCCAACCATCTCAGTCTGGCTTCACTGAATTTCTCTCCAAAACATCTAACATGTGCCGTCCCTCTGATGGACTCATTCCTCATCCTATCCATCCTCGTCACTCCCAAAGAGAACCTCAACATCTTCATCTCTGCCGCCTCCAGCTGTTCTCGTCAACATCACTGTCTCCAAACCATACAGCGCCGCTGGTCTCATCACTCTATGAACACCTTTCCTTTCATTCTGGCTGATAGTCTTCTATCAAATAGTATATATAGGTGTAATAGATCACTGTAAAGAATGTGCAAATTGGTAGAAGAGACAGTGAAGTAAGCTGCACTCTGCATTCATTTCATAAACATGTCATGAGCGGCATTGCACTCGGCTGGTATGGCGATGAGGGCTTTGCAGGGTTGCTGGGACTGGAGGAGTTGGAAAGCTCTGTGGACAAAGGTTGCTTTTCTCCTCTGGGTTTTGCAGGCGGGGCAGCGGAGTCTGCAACCCCAGGGGTGTAAGATGTGGGACTGATCTTGGACATTTATCAATCTATGAAATATCTGTGTGGACTTTTCTTTCAAATATAACGTGACGTCACGTCCACATCCTCCACAGATGCTTGCTTGGTTGTTTCCTCCTTTTACCAGTCAGTGGTTTTATGTAGTAAATGCACGTAATTGAGTTCCATGAGAGATTTGAGAGGAATATTCAGAAATGACTTTTTAAGATCAGCGACAATTCAACAAAGAGAACAGTTTTACTCAAAGAGGAAGATCACATTTATGGTTTTCTGAGTAATATATGTATTTTTTAATGCTTCTGTACCATGTCGCCCAGCTTCAGTTTGCACAATATCCATGCGAGCTGAATTTAGAACGTCTACCGGTAAATGTAGGCCTTCCCGTTTCTGTGGTCAGGTCATCTGACAGCTACTTTCACTTCACTAAACCCTGAAAAAGTCCCCCACAAAAAACATCAGCCTCCGTCAGAGAAGCTCCAGACAAAGATGGGCGTCTGACTTGCGTCTGTTCCCGGGCCCGCGGTCAGACGGAGCCGGTCTGGCCTTGGGAGAGATGCAAAGTCGAGCCGCCTCGCTCCGGGGCGTATGCCGCTCCTCACAGCTCACATATCGGGCTCAAATTTGATGCAGAAACAATAATCAGCGGTAAAAGCTACTCAACTTAAAAGAATGAAGCCAACTGCTTGCTGCACATCTGTGATTCAAACTCAGATATTTCATCCTGAGTTGAGGTGGAATTTTTATCAAGTCAACACTTTGAGTTTTGCTCACCGGGACTTTGAAATCTCATTCACGGCTCCAAACCGTCAATTCCTCGATGAATTACTTAATTCTCCAATTGTATGCTAAAATAACATGGCAATATAATTTCTGAATTCTAAGCAGAACTCAATTTAGGGCATTTTTTTATTTTTTATTTTATTTTTCATTTTTTTTCGTTCCGTTGTCTTTTTTTTTTCCCTGTTGTTGTTCACCTTGCTCCCCAGTCTTTTTTTTAATTTATTCAGTTTATTATTTTTTTTACAGATATCTTTAGACTATCTTTTAATTGTCTCTTATTTACAACGATGTGACAAAAGAATTCCTCCTATCGTATTATCTTATCTATCTCATCTCATTATGAAACATGAATAACATGGTCGAAAATTTATATTTAGATTGAAACTGCTTACGGGATTGACCCCGAAGGAAGTTGTGGAGGGACCTTCTTGCTTTGAGGCGGAATTCCTAACAACCGCGCCACCATGCCACCCCGACATCAATCATTATCCTGGAAATCATTTCAAATTTCGAGTTATCCGCTTTACTCCCTCTCGAAGTCCGTCTCACAGAGCCACACGAAAAGAAGGGTCATTCACAGGGCCAAAGGCCGAGTGCGAAGTCAAAGAGCAGCTGAAAATAATTCCGCTTTGATTTAAAATCCGAAAGAACTCTCCCTCTTCGCCGTTCTCCCGCAAATTTAAAAATTTTGTCGCTTAAAAGTTTTGAGTAAGATAACGAACGCGTTGACAGTCTGACCAACATCTACCATCTGGGGAACGGCTGCGAAAATTTTAATTATGTCTCGGCAAGAACCTTTGGACATAGAGATGTTAATTTGTGAAAATATAACGCGAGGGACGTCTGTGATTGGGGGGGTACGGAGAGGGGGAATGGCAAGATGTGGGGAGGAAAAAGACGGCAACAGGTGAGGGAGGAAGAAAAGGACGTGATTGAAATGAGAAGAGATGGCTCTGCTGAGAGGTGATGACAGTGTCAATTTGAAAAGCGAGAGAGAAAATCGATGAGGAGTGGGTCATGGATCATTGAAAGACAAAAAAAAAAAATTAAGGGGAGTTTGAATAAACAACGAGAATGGAAAGAAGATGAGACAGGAGAGAGAGCTTCATTTGCTGATTAGATCGTGTTCGGCCTCCTCCTCCTCCTCCTCTCCGCGGTCGGAGGGAGGGGGTCAGCAAGGTAAGTGTGCTAACAAGAGGTCAGTCTGAGGTAAGACCATCTCTAGAGAGGCTAAAACCGATGGACTCAATCGATTGGATTCAGATAAAGGACAGAGTTCCTGCACTAAATTTATGGTTTTTTATCACAAGCCTTCTTTTTCATGCATTGCAATATTTATGATCCATAACTGCTGTGGCAAGTATTCAAGACACGCTGGTGAGATGAAATGGTGACAATCGGGCAAAGGGCTTGAATCTCGACGTTTTAATATCCGCCGCTTAAAGCAATACCAACATCATTTCATGCAAAAACAGGAGAAATTATACTCCATTGAAAAGCGCAGATTTGATGTCTAACAAATGACACAAAACCGCAGATGCAGATGTGCTGCAGCATTTTAGTGGGTTTCTCTCAGAAGGTTCAGAGTCGAGATCATATCCTCAGACATTTTGAGCAGATATTTCATCTCAGGAAAAAGTGGAAATACTACAGGATTTTGGATTTTGATTTTACAAAGTGACAATGATTTTAGAAAAAAGGCGTAGGTTTAAGGTTCTGTGCAGATGTGTGTGGCTGCGTATGCACAACTTGTATGGATAAGATTGATGGACACCAGATTATTAGGTCATTTTGAATTTGCCGTGTAGGAGATATACTATTTTTTTGTAAATTTACGTATATTTTAACAGGGAATCCTCCTCTCTCTCAATACTGAAATTGAAGCAAAGCTGCATTCGTTGGACTGTTTTACTCACAAATATTTCAAGATGAAAATAGATGGCTCTTTAAATGTTTCTGCTTAAGTTAGGGGGATTTTTCTGATAATATTAACGCATATATTCAGTTCACGGCTCTGACTTGTGATGAGGTATTTTTAGACTACTAGGTTTCTTTTCAATTACATCACTTGTGCAAACTTTATTTAAAAAAAATAATTCAAATATGGATATAATTGCTAAACAACATTGCCATTATACTCCACAGACATAAGCTGCTATTTTCTTGAATGAGAAAAATACTGGCCCTCATTGTTTTTGGCTCTCGGCTTTTTTAAATGTGACTTTCAATATTTCTTCGGGGCATTTTCGAAACTCGGCGCAGACACACATGACTGTTTCTCGCTCGGCCAATCAATGCCGCTATTCTCGTCCGCACTCCGACATGAATTCTCCATCGTTCTGTTCGAACGCGTCCCGTCTGAAAGCCTTCTTTCGAGCTTTTCCAGTGTCACGGTTCTTGTTGACCTCGTTGCCCTCAGGGACCAGATGTTGTGTGTGTGTGTGTGTGGAGCGGGAGAGAGATGGAGATGTGTTTTGCCGCTTGTCTGTGAATAAACATCATCCTTGATAGGAGGCGTCGCAGTGAACCCTCTTGACCAGACGACTCTGGCAAACAGATGAATTGTTCACATCTCACCACACCGTGAAATTCAATTCTGTATGCCGTTAAAGAAGCGTGTGTGTGTGTGTGTTGAAGAGCAAATAACGCAGACCCTGGCTGAGACACATGACCGTCACCTGATCCGGGTCTGTTGCTCTGCATTGATGGAGACAAAAATGAATTAATAACAGGTATCCAAGGATACCAGGGGGTGATGGTGAGGAAGGACATTTGCATCAGCTTCCAGGGAAAGTTTGCCGCCAGACGCGCACAAAGCGCTGTACGTGGCCCCGCGGTGCACGAATAGCAAATGAAAATGGAGGCAGTCATTCATTTATTTACTCACTCAACCAGAGTGTGTTCATTTGTCCTTTATCACCCACATGTGCTTTCAAGCATTTTTCCGAGTTGGTCCTCATTGATCAGAAGGCAGATGACAGCCTCTTCAAATTCCAGCCCAACCTCCATCAAAGATATATGGAGGGTTTTTTTTTCCCCTCATTGAAATATTAATACAAGGACATTATTGCCAAGCTGTGTAAGGTGGAGAACCTTGGATTATTTATATAGTGTCTATTATTTTTTTTTTAGGTCAATTGTCCCATCGAGCTTGCCATTGCATGAATGGCCAAGTGTGTTTGTGTGTGTGTAAGCCTTTCCTGAAGAGCGTATAGTCCCCCCGTAAAAGCATGTGTTTTGAATTATGAAAAGAAGATCCTTGCACAAGTACCATCAAGGTGAAAAGCATGAGAGATCAGCTCGACGGGGTGAGAAAATCAAAGCCGAGCAATTTCTTTTGTTTTTAAGTGGTTTATAGTGAAATGTTCAGTTTTATCACGAAATGAGATGCTGTTATCAATCATTTATGTTCTTGTCTGACAATACGGGCAAAACGTGTTTTCTTTACGCAAAATTATCGTGTACGGTAACACAAGTAATATCTCTCTTGCTTTAAAAATAGTCATAATTCACCAAAAAATGGTTCCGATTCGATTCGAGTATCTCAGCAGCTCGTGGTCTTCCACAATATCGTGCTGTTTTGGCGTACTGTGCTGTCAGGTGAGAGTACAAGGCTTTCCTCTGTCATTTGTGCGTTTGCAATTATAGAACATTTGATTTCCCCTGCCAAGTTCAATGAGTTTTTGTTTTGGTTTTTGGTTTTTTAAATGAGCCGTTCCTGATGCAGACAAGCAAGTTAATGTGCTTCGATTCCTGAACAGCTACCTAACGGTAAATGTAGGATCATGCACGGGTAAGCCCGTGGGCCACCGCAGTCCGATCACAAAGCTTACGGTCCGCATCTCCACGGTTTAGCATACAATAGCGTCCAAAGGCATTTGGATTTTCTGTCAAACGATTGCCGGGCGCGTCAAGTCATTTTGTGAGCGTTTCGGCTCTGCATGGGTGAGAACATTTTTCACCATGAGTTGAAAGAAGATTGAATTGAAAGGAAAGCAATAAATGGAGCGCTCAGTTCATCTTTTAGTTTGGTATTCATTCTTTCGAAGCTAATCAGGAAAAAAAAAGATGTTTACTCCACACCACACAGAGCTACATATTAATCAGTAGAAGTGGCTTTCTGGCAGAACGCTGTGACAATGTGTATCTGAGAACGCGAGAAATTTGCATGCTAATTCGAGATACAACCAATACACACCAAAGATGTGTAAACATCCCAAAACAAAAAGAATGAGTTTCCTCCCGAGACAACGCTGTTACACAACTAAAACAATGGCGAGAAGTGATGTCTCTCAGCTTCATTTTAGCTGCTCCACAATAATCGCAAGCAAACAGCCCAGTTGACGATTACTGTTGAGTGCATGTCGGCCACGTTGTTTTTTCCTTTGCAATAACCCTGATTTACACTCTCAAATACTACCTCTAATCACATACATGGACTTGTAAATACCCACGTTTATACGTTACATATACTTTTACATACCTTAAACTTTATTTTTATTTATTTCTTTGGATCTCTACCGTTTTTTTAATTCTTATTTTATTCTTTTATTTTTATCATTCATCGCTATTTTTTTTTAGAAAGAGTTACATTTTGATTCTTCACTTTATTCTGTGAGCAAGAGGTGCTTTCAACAAAAAGGAATTTCCCTTTGGGGATCAGTAAACTATTCTGATTCTGATTCTTGTTTCCCATTTTCATTAACTTTGTGCAATTTGTCAAAATAACACGAGCGCTAAGTGTCTGCTGGCTCGGCGCAGGTTGATGGGAAAACAGTGGTATTCGTACAAATTATTTTAGGGGTCAAATGTTTGTTGCCATTTGAGATCTTCCTGAATGTATCCTCTGCATGGATGTTCTTTTTTTTAACACAAATATCACGGACAGACATTGATATGAAGTAGCTTAAGGACCAGTATTTCGTGTGACTGGGTTCAGCTTGTCAAAGGGCGTCATGTGCGACATGCGAAAACGTCATGCACCAACTCTCCCCAGGTGCATGAAAGACCTCCATATCGCTGTTTCCGTGGGCTGCTGGCACCCTGCAGATACCTCTCAAGCATTCAGCACTGAGAAAATGACTGGCCCGGAAAGGCATGAGGGTGGACTTCGACGTGAGAAGGAAACGTATCTTCGCTCTCATTCACCTGCCTGAGCATCCTCTCCTCTCGCCTTCCCCTCACCACCCTGACATCCATGCCTATTTCTGCTGTCTTGTTTTGAGTCATTGACAGACGTGGTTGCTCAACGCTCCCCTCCATCTACCCCCCCCCCCTCCCCCGCTCCTCTCCGTCTCGCCCCGCCGATACAGCGGCGGACGTCTCTCTGCCCCTGTGACACCCCCGCCGAGCTCCCGAGCTTAGTACGGTCTGCCAGGGCTGTCTCCTTATAAGGGCAAACTGCACTGATGGAGGCAGAGAGAGGGGGCCGTACCAGCAGAGGCAGGCAGGTAGGGGGGCCCGGGCTCCAACCAGAGGAGAGAGACGATGTCGAGGAAGAGGCGCAGAGATTCGCCGGCGAGGCACGGGGAGAAGCAGGGACAAAGACAGCCAGGGAGGGAGTGCGATGGCAACCGGCTGAGAATACATACGTCCTTTTTCAGCAAACGCCCACTGAGGAGAGAGAGATTTACTTTGAATCCTGTCTAAAAGACAGAATGGGAGTCATCTTCGCACATTTCAGAGCAGGAAGCTGAGCGGCCAGGTGTGGGCCATGACAAACCACCCGAGAATAACCCGCAAGAAATTGCGAATTACAAAAATTAAAAAATATGGACAGACCACAAATGAGAGCAGAGGTATGTTGAAACACTAACCACAAGCCAGGGGGGGGAGAAATGCCAACGCCTCACAAATGACACGTGGATATGATGTTACACAACGGAAAACAAATTGATTACAATTATAAAATATTACGGCACTTGGATGACACAGAATATGGCTCCAACAGTAAACCCCAGGTAAATCCATCCGCTGATGATTTGATGAGAATCCTCTTCCTGTTTGTGGAAGGGAGGGATGAAAATACGTTTCACCGAGTGAAATAAACGAAGAAGCGCAAGAATCTTTGCGACATCACTGCAAGAAACGGTTTCTCCCGCTCCAATGCCGGAAGGTTGACAAGGCATCTGAATCGGGAAAAGACGTGCCGGGTTCTCCCGTGTTCTAAGAACTCAAACAAAAGGCAGTGACGCAACCGATGAATCATGAACATTGATGATGGCGCCTGCAAAGCAAACTGCCCAAATGTGATCACATTCACGTCGGCTAACGGTTCATTCATATCAAACGCTGTTTGACTTGTGAACAAATGCTTCATCTGCACTGAAATTAGAATTACATTTTGCTGATGGGTTTCTGGAGTGTCGATAAAGAGGTGCTGCTCAAAGAAAAAACAACACATCATATCTCCACCGCAACAGACGTATAAATCAGCCATGATCCTAATTTGATATGATTTGCTACGGAAATGATTTGATGTGGTGCCCACGTTTCCTCAAGCTGCCACTGCAGGAGGTACTTGCAATTTTAGTGGTATTTTTCTGTAACGTCTGCGAGGTATACACTGTGTTTAGATACGGATTATCTCAAAGTATTAACTTCAGTTCTCAGCTATTGTAGCCTTAGTCTTTTTTCCTTTTTTTTTTAAAGCCCTTCAACTTTTTCATCTGATTGAATCATCATGATATTTTCTGTTTTGCCTGATGATTAAATTCCTTGGTTCGTCAAAACGCTTATTTTTTTAATATAGTAGTTTGTGGCATGAAGACAAACTAACTTGGAAACATTTTCAATCCCAGTGTTTAGTAAATATGTCTAACGATATTATAGTAAAGAGGACAGCTCCAGTTTCCCACAGGTAAAATGTAAAATATTGACATGCATGATGCGATCTGTCGCATTGCTCGTCTCATCGGATCACAAGTCATGTGATCAGTCTTTTTCCCTGTTTTCATAATCTCGTGATCCAGCAGAATTTTCCGATTTGTTTTCCACTCTGTGCATCTCAACCATCTGACATCTCTCCTACCTGCCTCCACGCTGGGTCAGCTGGACCACATGAGTTCTTCACCTTTTTGATTATTCTTTTCTTTTCAGTGCCTGACAATGACTCTACTGTTTTTGCACATTATAGCGATGCGGAAGGTGTTTTGCCTCGCTGTGATTCTTGTAGTTCTGTGACTTGACGAAATCAAGGCTATTTTCCTTCACTTGCAAAACTCCCTCCGAGTCGCAAAACATTTGTTAGCAGTTGACACTCACACCTGGTGTTTCCCTTCACTCTCAGCAAAGTGTAATGATTAGCTGTGAGAAGAGAAAGGAACCCTGTGCCAAAGAAAAGACAGCTTGAGCCAAGAGAGGGGGGATGCTTTGGTACTTTAACTCTAGCCCAATCCCTCAGTAGATGCAATAATGCAATAACACCTCATTCTGCCTATCAAAACAGTTTCCTGTAAGAGCGGACAGAGATCACACACCTCGCTCAAGGCCAAAAATCCACTCTACCATGATTATGAACAAACCTGGCGTTGAGACCAACGCACATATCCAGATAAAGGCTGTCCACAGGCATGGACTGCAGATGCAGGACTTTGACACCAATGGCTTTTGACTTGTGACTTGGAGAC
The DNA here is from genome assembly GCA_901007705.1 of Fistularia tabacaria. Classification (NCBI taxonomy): domain Eukaryota; kingdom Metazoa; phylum Chordata; class Actinopteri; order Syngnathiformes; family Fistulariidae; genus Fistularia; species Fistularia tabacaria. Next base: position 173,315 of record CAAKHD010004768.1, read on the forward strand.
TTTTCTTGTCTCTCAAAGGCAAAACATTTTATGGCATGAGCAGCAGGTACATCAGCTCGCCTCTCTTTTAACAAAGCATCACTTTCATCAATTCATGACTCTGTTGGTTTCACGGCCGTGGCTTGTTGAAATCTTTTGTCGGGGCAAAGCTTCAGATTTGCCCTTCTCCACTCGAGTAAAGACTCGGGACTTGCAAAACAATGACTTGCATCAAACGCTCAAAGGTGCGCACAGCAAACGCTGCAGTTAACGTCTCGTAAAAAGTAACGGCATGTAAAAGAAAACAGTGTGTATGTGAGTGTGTGTGCGTGCAGGAGCACACCTGTGTCTGTCTGTGTGTTGGTTCAGCTGGAGTAATCATCAGTGGCACACCCCCCGTGGGCGGCCTGTAAGGACCAGGCAGGTGCTAATTGTTCTGAAGGCCTGTGAATGACGGTGACCGGCCACGAATGGAGGGGAATGCTGAGAGTCGGCCCCGTGTGTGTTTGCTGGGCGGGTTCCCAATGCGTCGGCACCGGAGTTGCAGCAAATTGCGTAAACACACCTCCTCTCTCCGTGCGCCGGTATCTCAGATGAGTTAAAAAGACCTCTCGTCGAGCCACAGATGGAGCGATGACACCCTTTTGGGAATGATGCGGAAAAAAGAGGGATGCAAATCCACTTAGTCACAGGCCTCTGAGTGAGTGAGGGAAAAGGCAGATCCGAAGGGGGAAGAGAAGGGAATTAAAGCAACGTAACACCCATCTGATAAGTGTGTCAGGATCTAGCAAGCGGGGTTTAGAGGTAGGCCGTTTCATAGCATAGGGTGCGTGTGTTTGTGTGTGTGTGTGTGTGTGTGTGTTTCGGCATGTTATCAATCTGAAACATCTGCTCTTTTTAATCTCTGGCAACCTGTAGGAAGCTCTTCATTTACTCCCATTAATTCCCCCAGAGGGACCGAACGGAAACCCGGTCTCAATGCCGCACAACTGAATCCAAACGAAATCTCCGAAGAAGAGCATCAGATAAACAAATGGGATCTTGATTCGGGGGAGTTTTGTGATAAGCGTATGCTCGCCATCTTAGAAGGCATAATGGAGCGCTATCCCCCACCCCCATCTCTCCATCACGTCTCTCAATCTGTGTTCTTTGAAGGAATTAAAAAGCGGTGTGTCAAGAGACAGAGCAGGAGACGAGTGTTGATGGCAACGGTATCTCTGGTGCGTCCGTTATGCAAAGAGGTCGTGATATAACCGAGGAGAGGACAGTTTAGGGGCGGTACAGTTTGAGGATGCATTAGAAGGAGGTCAGAGAGCGACAGTCTCTCGTGGCGTGATTATTTGTGCACGTCTACGATGACCTGTGGCGTTTAACAAAGCTCGTGGTTGGCGAGCGAGTGCACGACTCGATACGACACTGCTCGGGACGAAGGAAATTTGCATTTTAGACGTGGGCATTAATAATAGTCTTCCATTTTCCAGGTCTGCCTGGCCCTTTTTTTAATTTCGAAGATGAAGCCGATGTCTGTGGTAGCACCAGGATGAAAACAAACCGCCGCCATTCAATATACGCCAGCTGTCGAAACAAATTGAATCAGTATTTACTCCTTTGCACGCTGATTTTGAGGCTGAAACTCCCGGCAGCAGCGGAAACCTGAGCGGACGAAGAGTGTCAGCTCCACTTCAGTGGCTGTGACTTCTGCGGCTCCATGCGGCTCGTACCGTTTACCAGCCGAGATGCGTTTAGGAAGCGGATTTGTGACATCTGGGAAAGCCAAAAGAGGCGGCAACTGTGTTTGCGGTTGTTAAGCCATGTTTAAGAACCCAGTACGAGCTCGGTTTGGCTGAAAGGTGGTCTCTGAGAGAGGGAGTCCTCTTCTCACTTGATTTATAGGCCGACTGAAAATGTTTCTAATGAGTTTATGGTCTCAGCTCTTTGTTTCCAGTTGTCTACGTCTAGCAAGATGCTCACTTTGTGAAATATGGTCCCATTAAGAGTCAAATAGACAGTAAAGCAGGGTATCCATTAGGCCTCGGCTGCCTTGTGATGGCGAAGTCAGGATAGAGACGCTCCTCCAATTGTGACTATCGTGTCTTCTGTAAATTCTTTTTATGCATTAGCAGTGACTTTGAAAAATGAACAAATAAATACATTTAAAAAAAGGAAAAACAAGACCGTTTCCAGTCCTATTGCATTAGAATGCCTTTAAATAAATGTGGAGTTACCGCTACCTAATTGCCTAATTATGCCAGAGACACAGTAAGTACATTTGAGTGTGTGTGTGTGTGTGTGTGTGTGTGTGTGTGTGTGTGTGTGTGTGTGTGTGTGTGAGAGCATCTCCCTGGCTGAGCCGCTGCAGCGCGTGAGTGCACTCACTCACGTGCCGTCCTACCGTAACTTGCCTGTAAGCAGCAGCGTGTCGCTCCTATAGTTAAAAAACAAGACGACTGAAAGCAACCCTCCTGAAGATGATCCGGCCTGACTTTGAGGCTCAGACGATGTGACACAGTTGGGTGGAGAGGGGTTAGGGCACGATCAGGGCCAAAAAATGGAGGCCGATGGGATGTGGGGGCGGGGTGTCATTGGCCGTGACAGCCTCGCCCCTTCCCCCCGTGTCGGGCGTCCATATGGACGATGACGGGGACAACCGAGGGAAAAAGGCATCGGGGAGTGGCGATAGAGGGATGCCTGCATCCCATCCCTCCTGGCGTCCATATGACGTGCTTTGACGGTATCAGCAGAAAACAGCTCCGGGATTATCCTCTGCTATTGCTCTACTGTACATCCCATCATGCCCTCATATGCGTCTAGACTGGAGTTCCCCCTTCTTGTCCAGACCTTCTCCCGAGGCTGAGCTGATTAACTGTAATAGGGAGCAACAATGCATGTTAATGTGAATTATAATGGACCAATTGAGACGCCCTTTGGTCCCACGCTCCATATGAGGCCAATGGCACAATGATGGCGTACACGGACCCTGCAGGCACAGACAAAGACAAATGTATGCCAGATTTGTAGGTTAATGTAAGTGGAAAGGACAGGGGAGGGCTGGGGGGCATCCATACAGGTCCGCCGCTGTGGTCAGAATTCCTGACCAAAACCCGACAAACAAGTCCTTTGGAAATTCCTGATATTTCACTGCAAAACACAAAGGGGAGGAAAATACTGTACGCTTTGCTTTGCAGACGAACGCGACACATGTAAATTCTGTCATGTGTTTATTCATCCAGGGCTTAAAAGATCTGATCAATTCGACTCTCAAACTGATATTTGATTTTCGCTACACATTTCCATACTACACAACTCGCTACTTTCATGCAAGTGTGTGTCTGTGTGCGGAGGGGGGGCTGAAATCAGTGGCATTATATAGTACACGGTTTGCTTCATAGAGCATATGGGCTGTATTACAAGTATAAAACCTGTATCATATATCCTACCTAGACCGATATGTTCCCCGTCTCATATTGCTTTGGATTATAATTAGCGTCTGTCACGATCCTGCATACTTGATTCGCTTTATTTTCGATTTTCGTGACAACTATTTGGACTTGTCTTGGACATTGTGGATAGCCGATGCTAACGTTGGCGTCGGCTGACAACCATACAAACTGACTCTGCTCAGCTGGTCATTGGAATTACGCAACGTTTTGCACAATTTCACTGAAAATCACATCCTCCTCCAGCTTCCAAGAGACAATTATTGATTGGTTATGTTTGATAATGAGCGTGGTGAATGTGAAATCTGTCCATCTGCCACATTATTGATGGTATGATTGTTCAATGATTTCAAAGCAAAGCGAGATGATTCCAACAGTTTTGGGGGATTGAAACGCAGGCTACGTTTCGTACATGTTTCAAACTAAAGTTGTATTGAGGTTTCGCAGCTTTAAGACCAGAGTCCAGATTCCAGATTCTTCCCTCAGGGCGCTGCGTGCCGTACTCTGCACAGGCGCGTGAAATACGGGGCTTTAATTCCATTTGATAACCAGTGATGTGCCGATGAACGAGCGGACTTCTCCGGAGGAAGTCCGCAGCGCAAGTTCTGCAGTTAAGAGCGATTTGGCCCACGGTCTCCCAATCGATAACTGCTGAGAGTTTTATGCAATGTCTTTAAACCTCCATACCAAGCAAATTAAATGCCCTTTTCGTGCCGCAAATAAAGTATTACATCATCACGGGCTGCAACAGGCTGCTGTGCTGTACTGCCACATCCAAGACCATGAGAGACTCCCGTCTCCCAGTGCCCTGCAGAACCCAGCAGAGAACGCAGATGTCTTTGCTATTGCAGATTATCTTACATTCATAAAGCACAATAGAATGGACAAATCATTTTTTCCACTCAAGTGCCATATGGTGACCTCGTGATGGGTCATATATAGCTTTTGGTCATATTTTTGTTTTTCTTTCCTGCAATTATAAATTCCCCTTCGGCATGTCGGACATGCAAGGGTGAACTTATGACATATTTGGACAGTTCTTTCATCCAGTTAATTCTCTGGCATTCATATTTGTCATGAGTGTGTGTATACATGTGTGTGTGTGTGTGTGTGTGTATGTATGTATGTATGTGTGTATATATATATATATATATATATATATATATATATATATATATATATATATATATATATATATATATATGTATATATATATGTATATGTATGTATATATATATGTATATGTGTATATATATGTATATATATGTATATGTGTATATATATGTGTATATGTGTATATATATACGTGTATATGTACATATATAAGTATGTTTATGTGTATATGTGTGTGTATGTATGTGTATATATATATATATATATAGACCAGTGAATGAAGAGGTGTCTGTTCACTTCCTGAGCACTGCTGACCTGCCTCTGAGCAAGGCACCGAGGGATCAATAGAAGAATATATATATATTTGATACTGTCCCAGCGGAC
>CAAKHD010004769.1:0-12034 GCA_901007705.1 Fistularia tabacaria
TGCCTGCCCGCGTTTGTCTTTCTGCCTGTCTGTGTTTGTTTGTTGTTGTCTCTTTTGGTGTGGGCGTGGGTGTGTGTGTGTGTGTGTGTGTGTGTGTGTGTGTGTGTGTGTGTGTGTGTGTGTGTGTGTGTGTGTGTGTGTGTGTGTGTGTGTGTGAGTGAAAGGGAGAGAGAAATATAGATGATGATGACCCTTAGAGGTCCGATTTCAAATTGCTGGAAATAGTCATTATGGTAACTGATGTATACATACAGTAAGTGAAAATCCAAAACAATTGTTATCCTTCAATTTTCTTTAAAAATACAGTCAGTTTTCTCCATCAAAACAAAAAAAAACATATTTTCACTCTATTTAACCATACTTATCAGTCCCAATTAGTTGTGTCATGTTATGAGTACGTTCATGAAGATGGTTAGTGGTGTGTTTTTCGTTGAAAGAAGAATGATTCCTTGGAATGTGTCTCATAAAAAGGTCTGTGGTTTATATTGAATAACTGGACCATGACTTTTGAAAAAAATTATTTGTCTAGAGCTTTTCAAATTTGAAAAGCTCAAGGCATTCAAGTGCCACAAGATATCTTGTTGTTCAGTTTCATTCAGTTTGAGAGAATGAAAACATTCCTGCTGCCATCCTTGTTGTCATTCCAGAGTACGTGACAGATTAAAACAAACCGGTCAAATTATAGAATTCCACTGTCGCTGTGGTCGTATACATAAATATAATCTCTATCCAATGCTTAAAATGCAATCCATGGATCACTTTTAGTCATAGTTACTCTGTATATATCACCTTCAATTTATTCCAGCCTTTGGCCTCCAAAGGCAGATTATGGGCAATTATTATATTGTTGACTGTCTCCGTTATTAAACAGTGAGTCCTAATGATTCCTCTCAGGCTATGGTTTGTCTGGCTGCACTATACTCAGATTCACCATTTGCTATTCTGACAGAGGAGCGAGTGAGGGCGTGTTTGCTGCCCTCAGTGGTCATTACACATTATTGCTCATTAGTGAATCATTTTGGCCGAAAAAAAAGAAAATAAAAGGAACTTACACCTTGCTGTAGATGACTTTAAAATTGTACATCTATTTTAAACAGTATCCATTGTAATAAGGCCATGTGCCTCTCACCTGATCCATTAACTTGGAATTTTCAGATATTTGCGCATGTGACGCTAACATGAGAAACCTTTGAGGAAATTACCAAAGATCAATTAAAATTGAATGCTCTGCTTTTTATGATATATTTAATGCTAAACGATGGATGGATGAATGGATGGATTGATGGATGGATGAATGGATGGGCATACAAGAAAGATCCAAATATGGTGAACAAATGGAATGATGAATGGGTGGATGGACAGGAAAAGGTTTAGAAAAATCAGTGTATGGACAAACTGATAGATGATGGATGAATCGATGAATGGAAAAATGGACTGACTGGCAGACCGATGGAAGGACAGGTGTTAGATGGGCAACGGAAAATTGACAAATGGACAGACAAATGGGTAGATTGATGGGTACATGGATTTTCTACCTTTTTTTAGTTCTACCTGCAAACAGAAAAAACGAGACGGACTCACTGGCTGCAATCAAAGCAACAAAAATATGAATTAAAACATTGCATTCCAAAAAAAACATACCAAATAATCCACAAAAATGGAGTTTCATGGTCAAAACTTCAAGCCCGACCATCTCACTATACAGAAATTATTTAATGTTCCTCTTATTTTCCTCTAAATTCCAGGAAAGAGTCCAGTTTGTCAACATAAATATCTCAAACTGAGATTAGACATATATATAGTCTTCCTGGGGATATTTGTCAGTAAGAGGAATACCAAAGGGAGGTGAAACATCTTCAAGAGAAGAAAATAAAGTGCAGTTGCCACGAGAGTCCAGTTGCTATGAGAAGAAGATTTTGACAAGAATTAGCCATGACCTAGATGACTGAGACCCTCCACAGACAAGCGTCTAACACATCCTCTTTTAGTTTCAACAATAAAATGGCACATGAATGAATAACAAATCTTTATCCTTTGCTGCATCAGTGCACTGTTAAGCAGTTGAGAGGGAGGTGATGATGTGACACATTTTTCCAATAAAGTATGAAAGGAACAGGACATGAAAATCCTACCTGACACAATAATGGCAACACAACTTGCTACAGAGTTTAAGCATCTCACAGTCTATCCAATCTCTAAATCAGACCTTGAAAATAGAACTTGCTTTAGACCAACTTGAAGTTGTTCGTTTTTTTTTTTTTTTTTTTGCGTGTGTGTGTGTGTGTGTTCTATTTTATATTCAGGAGAAAATGTTGGAAAACTTTAGATAAGGTTCCTGTAAGGAATGGGTAAATTCGCTTATCAGTTGAAGGTGATTCAATTTCAGAAAACACTTTCAAAGAAAATTTTAAAAAACCTTACGCAGCTGCAAAATACTTGGATTCAGTTATTTGTCTCCCAAAGCGCAACTGACAGGAGCTACTACTTCCTGTGTTGCTGAATGGTGTGATCCCCACTTCGGCTGCCGGAGCTGTCAGCAGCTCAAAAGCTGCATACGGACAGGCTTCTCTGCAGGACACTGTCAGTTTATCTCTGCAACTAGGATTACAGTGGACCTTTTATTTTATTTGATGGGGTGACAGTCTTATGACAGTTTCGTTCCACATTCAGGAGATGCTGCAACAGGAACCAGAAGCAGAGTCTCATGGGCAAAAATTATCATGCCTTCTCATTATTTGTATTGAGCAGTGAACTTTGGCATTTTAAAGAATTGTGGACGTAATATTTCAGGCTGTATGGGTCAGTTAGAGAGCAGTTTTATTATGTGTCCTGGATTTGAGGTGAGCATCTCAGCAAAACATTTTTACAAAGAGCTTTTCCACATGTAACAACTTTTCTCATTACATACCTGCATGATTGTAATGTTGAAGCCTTCTCTTTCATTTTTGTTGTAAAGGTTAAACTTAATGTATGAGTGCTATGCAATTACGCAAGGTGACTTGAATTTTATTTTCAGTTTTGTTTTGTTTTTGAATACGAGACCCACTGCCAGATGGCCATTAAATTTATGCTGGTGACTTAATTTTCAGGGTAACTCACATACAGACAGATGAAACTGTGACATACGGTGAGGGAAGTTAAAAGGGGTGTGGAGAGTGTAACTCTATTTTAAGGCTGATTGTGAACATATGACACCGGCTAGGTCTTGGCACCACTTGTAAAAGAGGTGAGAGGCTGTTTAACAGTGAGACTCTTTCAGCAATGAGGTCACCATCTGAGGACAGAGCCCAAGGGGAGTTCAGTGGACAGAACTTTACAGGACCACTTGGCCACAGGAAGACAAAAGGAAGAGAATGCTGACCTCATCTAAATATTATATTTCAGATAATATATAATAGTGGCTTCACACTGTAATCATCAACTGTCAAAAATTGAACGCAACCATTCACAATAATGATGAAGAAACTGTAAAATACAGTTTATACTAGACTTCTCTTAACAACTGCTTTCAAGTTTTGTATGTTAATTTTGAAATTACAGGAAATATCTTAATATCTTCAACCAAAGATCCAGTGAATTCTGATCACCATTTGTCTGTAGAGATGAAGTGCCTTTCTGCTTTGTCCACTAGAGGGAAAAGATATCCACCTCTCCAAATATTTAGCGCAGGACTCTTGCAGAGTTCTTCTAACAATGTCTGAGGACTAATTTATCCTTGATGTTCTATCACAACAGACAAAAACCACTGTGAAAACACAGATTTGTGTTCTTTTTCTTCTTTTACAAATAATCAACAGCACAGAAACAATAACATATGGATATTATGAATCTCAACAGAAAGTTTCTCAGACAGAAACATTAACATTTAGTTACAAAACACTGGTCCGCATTTACTAATCACCTGTTTCATTGCAGGTCAAAGGTCACTGAAAGAGTGGAAAGCACTTCAATAGTTCACTTTTTACAACACACTGTCGTGTCCCAGTGAAGTCATCTGATCCACTCCTCGCCCGTGGACCTGTTCAGTGTTTAAAACCTCTAATTAGTCATTGACCTCATCTCCTCCCACAACACCCCTTTGACTCATATTGACCTCTGTGACCCCAGTGATGAGGTCACATGTCTGTTGACTTAGGCAATCCTCTGTCCTCTTTTTCCATTATTTGCTTTTCTCTGATTACTGGACTTAGATGGAACAACAAATGTCCGCTGTATATCAACCGCAGCCTGAGACAGTAAATCACAGTGTATTCGAACTGTTCTTTGTAAATGCATAAGCAATAAAAGGTATTTAGCAGTAGTAAATTATTGAAGGAACTTTTGGCAAACTTTGCATTTCCATTAAAAGATTAGTACTATTCTATGGTGTTGTTAGCGTAAAGATACCAGTCGTGAAGTAAAAAAAGAGACAAGCGAACTGAAAATCAAACATCGATACCATCTACTTTCAAACATGAATCAAGAGAGTCCAAGTTTGTTCACTAAGTTGCTAAGAAAGTTGCAGATCTGTGAAATTCACTTGGTAAAACTTTAAAATTTCCAGGTGTTGGGATATTGAAAAGACTAAATAGTTTTAACGTTTGATATTTTAAAGTCCGTAAATATTATCTCATAAACTAGTAAATGTTGGCAAGCTGGGTAATTAAAAAACACCTTTATTTTCCCGGAAGCTTTTGTCCATGATTCAGCAGTTCTGCCATACTCAATGTTGATGTGTACGTGATGCTTAAGTTCATCTCTTTATTTTGTTGGCATTATCTGGCAGGACTGGCCTGTTTTAGAACCCCTGGGAAAAAAAAGAAAACATGGATGAATTTCTCATTATATTTAGTCATTCATTAGTGTATCCGTGTCTTCATGCACTAAGATGTGTCTTCATAGCAACAGAAATACATATTTTATGTTTACTTTGGTCAGTGATGATGTTTGCTTTTTTAATGGATTTCTCCTGATGAAACGTTAAATAGCCATCGTTACAGCGGCCCAATGGGTGCACATTTGTGATTAGTCTCAACACGCACACAAGTTCCCAGAGAAGTTAATTTTTGAGTGAAGTCTGGATCTCTTACCCATAGCAGGATAACAGGCAGAGATAATGAATAATTGAGATAATGAATGAATAATTGTTGTCAAATCGGGAGCTAACATAGAAAAAATAAAATCTCCACATTCTGCAGGTAGGAGAATATATCACACCACAGGATGAATAACACAAACTGACATAGACTTTCTTGATGCGGCAAAGGGTGTGATTGTGATAATTATGAATCTAAACATCTATGATTTCATGGTCAGTTCATATTAGCAACTGAAATAATGGGTGGAGAGTAAATACCATGTCCCACTGTTTAATTGATCTCTCAGGAGATCATTTTTTTGTGCATAGAAGACTCTAAAATAAGCAATGACAGCAACTGAGTTATAATAGAGAACCTGATTGAAATGAAATGATATCTCTTTATAGTTGCAAAACAGAAAATAAGAGGAGAACACTTTCTCAAAAGTACAATCTAATTGGTTCCATTTCTATCCCGCTTTGTAGCTTTTCCAGTAAGTCAGAAACAATATCACTTTCAAGGTCAAATGTCTGAATCATACTAATTGTATTTCAAATGTTTCATTGCAAACATTTTCCCTCTCAGGATAATATAGCAAGCTTTTAACATGGCATATCTTACGAATCATTATGTTCATACAGGGTATATTTTGTACTGCATGATTAATACAGGCAAACTTTCTGTGTGCTTTTTCTTTTCCTTTTTTTCTTTTTTGAGTGAAAATGAGAAGGTACTTTGAAAGGCTGACGGACTTACACTGACAAAGGTGCTACTGTCCCCCCTCCGTACCCCATCAGACAGAAAGATGATAGCCTGGGACTCAGAGAGGGGAGATGGGTTATCCCTCTGCACCCTGAGATTATGGGTCAAGACAAAAGAAATGTTGGATCAGACTAGCTTACTCTAATTGCATAAAGAAACTCCGCTCTGCCATGAAGGCAATGGAATGTAAAAGCATGAGAGTCACGGTTTTGAAGTTCCTCCCCAGACAGAGTTTAGAAATACATCTATTCTTCGTCTTCATCAATTTTGTACATGACTGAAAACTGCTCCCCTGTGACAATCTATACATAGGTATAATTCACTCTTGTGCAAAACCAATGAAAATGTCTAATTACAAACGAGTTTCCCTCGTGATGTGGTCGATTACATGAAAATTCCATTTGTGCTTTTAAAACATTTCACATTTAGTTTGAAATATTTTTATAATGAGAAGAAATTCAACATAGTTTGATGAAAGAGGTTGACATTCAGATGATGTTGTAGAACTGTAATGAACTGTGTCCACTGGCAAACTATCTGTTGATTGGAGACATGCCAGCCAGGCCACAAGGATCCACTGGATCCTCATACCTTTAGATACTTTATATGGTTATCTGGAATGATGACAAAATAATGAAAAGGCAGGTGGAATTAAATATCTATCGACAATGAGCACTTCCAAGGAGAAAATGGAGGTGGTGTCGAGGGACATTTGGCTTCATATCTCCAGCAATGCTACCACCTTTGCTTTCACCTATGCTTTTCATACTGACAATTGTTTACCGGATAATGATAGATCAATAATTGGTTTCTGTTGAAGTCTCAAATATTCAGAGATATGTTTCATTCAAATATAGAGTGTGTCATCCAGATAGTCCCCATAAAAATGATGCAATACCATATTTGCAGTCTGTGCCATTACAATATGTCAATTTCACACTTCTCTCTTTCGGAAAGACCATGTATGCACATATCAAGACTCACATTTCCTCCACACAAAATGCTTCACAAAGTTTTATCCCGAAACTATTTATTTCTAGTTTCAGCTGCTCATCAGCAGTCCATACTGACTGATGATTTTTATGTTAGATTTGAAGGGATTGCTGGTGAGAAACCCCACAATTCAATGATTGTGAATGCATAATTACACTGTGAAAATGACATTGAATTGCTTTCTAATAGACACACTGGTCCCCAACCAAGAATGTCCGCTGTGACCTGAAGCCTTAATAGAGCACCAAAGTTTGGGAACCACAAACTGTGTGCTGTGTGTGTGTATGTGTGTGTGTGTTTGGGGGTGCTGAGTTACACAGTCAGGGTCACCTCTGTAGCCCCTTGTGAACACCCCTTACAATACGCCACCTTGAGGTAACAATGACTCCATTGTTCATCTAGACAATACTGTCTGAAGGACGGGGTTAAAGGGGCAGATGGGAGAGGGGGGTTAATGGAGCAAGGGGGACAGCAGGGGGCTCTGCACCTGGTCACACTGTATAGATGGGAGGTGGACGTGCATGGAGGGGTGGTCACAGTTCATCAGTCATCAATGCTGTCTGACTGGAGGGAAACCTGCAGCACCAATGTTAGGCACGACCTGCCGCCGGGTGTTTCTCATGTGGTCCAAGAACTTGTAAATGTCCTTGGGGATTACAATTTGAGAAATCAAGCCAGATTTTAAGGAATTCAGGCTTTACGATCCCCTCCAGAGTCTGCATTATCAAATCCACGCCTAGATGCTATGACAAAACCTGTAGGAACATGCAATTTCCATCTTCCAATCTGAGTGTGTTGGAATGCATACCAGTGTACAATGGATGACGCTGTGATAGAACTTTTAATTTAACAGTTGGTAGAGATACCAAGAAAACATAATGTGTCTTAAATGGTTCACAAGATTGTCCTTAATGCAACAAACAAATCTTGGCACTTTTCATGTTAATCTTGACTACCATATTGGCATTGGTTTCAATAAAACACTCATAAACAGTATGCTAGTTCAGAAATGTTGTATGTTATGAAAACACCCATTCAATATTTATTTACTGAATAAATAAAAGGGAAAAATATTGGAAAATTGGGCTCTTTTTTGATATTTGTAATACGAACCCCGAAATTATTCTCACTGTGGTTCATTAATAATGATAATGTATATTTTATTAATCCCTCGAGGGGAAATTCGTTTATCTGCATTTAACCCCTCATGGTTGAACCATGAGCAGTTGTCTGCTGTCTAGCAGCACCAGGGCAGCAATTAGGGGATCAGTATCTTGCTCAACAACACTTCGAAACACGAGGAGGAGCCAGGAATTGAATCAGGAATGTTCAGTTCCAAGGACTATCACTCTACCTCCTGCGCCACACTGCCCCAATTACATATTTGTGTTTATGATTACATCAGAAAGAAGTCACATGTGAACATGTGTACTTCTTGACCGATTCAAACCTCAACGGATAGCTGCATATATCATCATTAGGCACAATAATAGTGGGACTGCTACACATGAGAAAAATGATTAATTTTAAATTTGTTGCAATTTAAGATCCAATTAGAGCAAACGCTGATTAATTTGGCAAAGTAAGTTATGTCAACTTACAAACAACACCAGCACATAAGTACATGTAAAGGATACATCGAGATTTACAGTGGATGTGACAGTTGGCAAGACAACAAATAACCATCTCTCTGACATTTACCTGTGTTTGTTGCTGCTTAGCAAGTTGATATTTGGCGTTACAAGGTAGCTTTCTTTTTTACTTCTTTAAAATAGTTTTTCTTCTGAAGGAGGCAACCTTCTGCTTTTATTATGTCAAACTAGGTCTCCTGTTGATCAATGTCACCAATTGAGCCCGACAGACATTGGATTATTGGAGCTAATTTTGATATTTGAAAATAATATAATCCAGAATAAATAACATGGCTGATATTTCAGCACCATTTAGCATTTCCAAATACATTGCTTTAAAGGCACTAAATTGATGATCAAATAAGTCTCATGTTGTATGAATGACATTTTTAAAGCAAAATGGCACATCAAGTTCAGGTGTTTCCAGTATGTAAAAATTAAATGAATGACATTGGATGTCAGTGGATGGTGTACTCAAATCATTCATCGAAGCAACTCTCAGTATGTAAAAATATGGGTGTCTAGCTGGTTACCTGCTGAGAATTTAGAAAATATACACGCAACAAGCTGACACCATCTTTTCTATCAAATATTAACCTGTAAAGTTTTCATGTCAGCCAACCAAAGTGCTGATATTGTCAAACCATACCTATGACAGATAGGATAGAATAGAATAAAGATAATATTCTTTTGGCCCTTACCTAAAACAATAAATATGCAGTCTTTAAATGAGATTTTGAATATTATTTCTATTCTGTGACTTTGTAACTGTAGTTTTCAATGTATGTGGACTATTCAGTAAATGTAGCCTGGGATTTATACAAGAGTGTACTCACACAATACTGACATCTGCCGTAATCGTTCGTCCATTAAATGCTTTACAATTGCATGACTGAGTTTGTGTCAATCACCCCAACATGCACAAGGCCTTCAATTGATGGCGTGATGCATCCTTAAATGCTTAAAACATGCAAACATATAGTACTTGATTCACAAACACATACACAACACACACAAACATGCACACAGTGCAATTCAAGGCCACAAAACCAATCCCAGTACTGTTTGGAATAATGGGGCTATTTTTCTGCAACACAGTGGTGGGCTTTATGAATAGTGTATAAACGTGGCCACACGTTGCATCCTTGGGTATGGGGGAGTGGCACTGCCATCGCATTTATGTATTTTTTGCAGTGATCTCTAGACATGGGAGTGCTTAAAAGCTCTGTCTAAACATATAGCCAAGGCCAACAGTGAGTGCAGTTGTCCTGAATGGAGTCCCACTCTGCTGCAAGTATAGCAGTGGTATTATCTGCAAGAGATGTTCTGCAGGCAGGGGAAAAGCCATTTAGCATTTTCTTGCATTCTCTTTAAAATAGCAGTAATGGCTGAACGTGTTTTGAATGTACCCCCTTAGTTTAATTTTCAGAAAAATGCACAAACTCTACATATATTCTGTGGTTTCTGTGTTGACAGTGCCACAGGAAGATGTATGGTGTTGAATGTGAGGATTAATGCAGGTCTCAGGGTCTCTCCCTCTTGCTCCCTATTTTTTCAGCCTGTTGGCAGTGTTGTTAAAAAAAAAAAACCTTTGTTGTGCACTGCAGTATAAATCATTTACAGGCTTTGCATAAATTTGTGTAATCTCATTAGTGGGGGCTGGGCTGCCTATCTGATTCAGTGGACATCAGGGAGGAAGAGTTCATGTTGACGGTGCGTGCCAAACATACATGTTGTGCGTGGGAGAAAACCTGTACAGTGTATCGTCTCTTGCATACACCATGGTACTATTTTAATCCCAATCCACTCCAGTTCATCAAAATACGAATCTGATTACAGAAGGTAAATACATATATTTTGGCCAAATTGCTGATAAGGTTAATATGTTGAAAATTATTATGTATAGGGAATTTAGAACGTAATATTGTAACAGAATTCATAATAAAAATAAATTTGCTTAATTATCTATTAGCACAAGTTTATCAATTGCACCGCATTTGAATTGGTGAAGCTGATTCTGGTGTAAATAACCCAAATTCAATTGGACAACTGTCAAATAAAGAAGCAAACCAAAAAATACATAAGTAAACTTTGTTTTTTAAAGTGTGTGACAAGAGAACTTTAAATAAAGGGTTTCTTTGTTGTTGTTTTGTGCATTATATTTCGATGATTACTTTTTGTAACACAACTAGGAGCAACCCAATAAAAAAGAAGCTAGCTTAACTGTTTCAATCATCTCAAGTTTCTTGATGATGGGATTAAGGCAAACTGTCGTAATGAAGACACGCAACACTGTTACGCAGAAAAAATAATGATGAACGCACAACATTTGAATTGTTCCATGGGCCATTCTTTTACTAATCTTACATGAATTTTCTAATTTGCAGACTATTAATCCATTAAGCACCAATCCTCTATAACATTTTTGTAAGAAAAAAAATAGAAATTTGTTTTATGATATACAGTCAATAATGCCAAAAGTGTGCAAAGATTTCTTGACAGGAAAACCATCAGAAAAGCATTTTCTTGTGGACTCATGAGTGCATTATCTGATGCCTACACACAACTTACACACAACCATGGATAAATGCTTGAACTACATGATTGGAGAAGGTGTTATCCAGGTTTGTGAAGCCATTCGAGGATCTTAATATGCATGAGACACTATAAACATTTGATCACAATGGCATGAAAATATACAATAAATTAATTAATTCAGTAAGCATATTTGATTTGATTTGATCTATTTATTTATTCAGTCAGTATCTTGAATCAAACATGTTTAACCACAATTAACTACAAAACACAAAAAAATGACTGAAAGGGTTTTGGCTGAAGTGAAACACTTATCAAAGCCAAACCCCGTTACAACTCAACTACAATTCAGACCACCAAGCACACGGCAACCCCAACAATCACCAAAATGAGAACATAATAATATTAAATATTCTATCATAATGACAGAGAGGAAAAAAGAAAGAAAAATAGAAAAGAAAAAAAAAAACAAGAAACAAAGAAGAAGCTATTTACAGGAGATTTTATGTGTTATTTTGTTCTAGTTCTTTGTAGGTGCTTATTACCTTACATTTGATTTTTTTTTTTAATACTTTTACTGATTTAGAGTTTTTGATCACAACATCCAAACCGTTCCAACCATCTAATCCTCTAACTGAGACGCATCTGCCTTTCGTGTTTGTTCTAGTTTTACTTTTTTGATAAACATAAATTCCTCTTAGATTGTAGCAAGTCTCTCTAAGTTTAAACCTTTCTTGAATGCAAAGGGGGAGCGCATGGTTATGAACTTTATACATAGCAACAGCTGTGTTAAGCTCCACTAAATCTTTTAATTTTAGTATGTTTAATTTAATGAGCAATCGGTTTGTTGGGGCATGATAAGCTGCATAATTAATTATTCTGTGTGCTTTTTTTTGCAGTATGAAAATGGGTTGGATCGTAGTTTTATAATTATTCCCCCATAATTCCACACAATAGTTCAGGTATGGAAGGATGAGGGAATTATATAATGAATTGAGTGATTTTTGATTCACAACTACTTCAATTTTACACAATAGGCCAATTATTTTTGATACT
>CAAKHD010004770.1:9339-25272 GCA_901007705.1 Fistularia tabacaria
GTTCTACCGCACATTACTTGAGTACCAACATGAAGTACAGGATTACAGGACTGCCAATCTTGATTGGCTTTTTTTTTTTGGGGGGGGGGGGGGTTGTTGTTGCATGAACAGGCTGAGGTTGTTGAACTAAAACTAAATTACCTTCCAAAAAGCTAATTCTTGATTCATATGAGCTTTTGAAAAGTGCCCCTTTTTTGTTAAGTATGAATCACATGATGCTCCAGTCGGTACTTCCGTCCCACAGCACCAGGGTGTCTGTTCCAGGGTGAACCCTAGAATGCAGGAACCCTGAATGCAGCATAAGCCGTATACATAATGAATGAATTAACTACTATTAGCCTTGTGGAATACACCCACTCATATTCAATAGACCATTTTGATGAATCTGAATAATTATATCTAATTATTGGTCGCGGTTCACCTGTAACCAAACCCAAATATTTCAAAATGGATGGACGGTTCCGCGTAATAAAAATACCATTTTAAATGTTCGAGCGAAGTCCGTGAGCCCGCCCCGACTGAGGTACGCCAAATAGCACATACACTTGCACAGCACATACACCAGACTCGATATATGAAGTAGTTGGGTTTTTTTCAAAAAGGTAATGGGTAGCTCATGAAGCATTCATTAATTCATGTTTTTGGAAATCGTTTTAGATTATGCTAAAAGTGCTGATTGTCAAGCAAAGTATAACGGAAATGTGTTCGCACAGTTCCAGTAAGTGTGGGTTAGACGGACTTTGTTCTTTCAGTCCGCCCCCGTCCGCTAATGAATGTTTTTTAGCACTGTTGAGAAATTTAATTCTCAGTCCAGGGTCGGTGCAGCCTCCTACAAAGTCCAGGGCAAGAAGCAAATTCACTTCCCGAACTAAATGGTCGTATCCTGCAACCGAACAATATCGATACGCTTGCGGTCGCTTTATTTTGGCTCCACAGGCTACTGTCAGCCTCAGCCTACAGCGAAATAATTACACTGTCACCTGGATGTTAAATGGTTTCTCTAACACCTCCAGCTCAACTCCCACCAAAACCCACGTAACCAAAGGGCAAAAGAAAAAAATCTACCCTCTTTGTTCCCATTCGGAGCACAGCAGGATCCCCACCTGCATTCTGTCAGAGGGCAGCCGACTGACCGATGTTCACTGACAGACTGGAATTTATGTTTTCTATCCCAGCATCTTTTACGTAAAGTGTTTTTGCCAATTTTTTTTATTTATTTTTTTGGACCATACCATTTGTGTTTATGTTAATGTGCATTGTATTTGAATGTGTTGAGCATCTTTTATAATAATGATGCTAATGTATACTTTATTAAGCCCTTGTGGGGAAATTTGTTCTCCCATCATGGATGAACCATGAGAAGTTGGCTGCCATCTTGCAGTGCCAGGGGAGCAGTTAGGGGTTCAGTGTCTTGCTCAACAACACTTTGACACATCAAGAGGAGCGGGGAATCCAGCCCAGCAGCGGGCCGCTGTTTTGTTTTAATTTTTCCCCTTATTTATTCTGAAACTTCAACATGAGTATAATGCTGCTTTTTGTTGTTGCTACGCAACCGGTGCGACACGTGTCTATATTTTATTCAGCCTCATTTTTGGTAAATATGCACTTTGGATTTCGGTGCAGGACCTCCATAGAAAAGTACTGGCCTGCTGAAATCACTTGATGCAAATCATTCACTGATAAGCACCTCTCAGCATTTTTTTCTTTTTGTCTATAACTGAGAGTAGGTACTTATTTTTTCCCTGAAAACCTTCTAAGAGTGGCCAAGTAAAGGTGCAGGGATTAATTTATCCAACTTTTGTTTATGCACTTTAGCAACGACTTTAATTCCAGGCATGTCTAATGTGTTTGTACATTGAAGTCATTCACTGAACTGAAATCTGATGGAAATAATAGCCGGTTTCAGCAGGAGACTGAATTCGGCTTCAATGACAATTGAAGACAGAAGCTGTTTCTAATTTTTATATTTATTTTTTTTTCATTTTATTTATTTGGCGCTGACAATTATTCAGTTCAAACTCAAAGCTCTTTTTTTTCCGTGTTATTACAGTTGATCAATGCCATCTGCTGTTTGACAGCAAAGCCGGACTGATTCTCTCGGCATGTGCCTTTTTCTCAGACACACACACCGACACACACACGTAAAGACACACATGTGCGCACGTGCTTCTTCTTTGTTTTGTTTTTTCCTTGCCATTCCATTAAAGTTTCAGTTAATAGTGTTATTCTGTGATCGACCAGCAACAAGTCTGGGTTGAGCCGGGCCTCTCGCCCAGTGACGGCTGGTTTTGCTCCAGTGCTCATGACCTTGAGTGCCGGATGGGCAGTATAGCTAATGAAGGAATGAACATTGATATTCCTACGAGCAACAACTCTCATCTGATATTGCTCTGAGATGAGATCCTGCCCTTTTGCAGTGACTTTTTGTCCGATTTTTCTTTTTCAGGTCAATTTCAACAACTTTCTTTGACTGCTTTCATCCACAGATTAATTTCCTGAGCCGACATTCTTAAACACTATTATTCAAATATCCACTATATATTATTTTCATGTACTTTACATTGTAAGGTAACCACTTATTTTCATATCACATTTAGGCAATACTACTATTGTGCAGTAAACCTCATCAAAATGTTCATCATATTGGGTATTTGGGAAGTTTAGTGTTTATTATTCTCATCTTATTTCTTCTTTAGTTTCCAGAGGTTTCCCTAGATTGCGGCAGTTAGAACAGTCGCATGAATACACTCATGAGCTAAATGTTGCATCACAATGAGGGAAATGATAAGTGTATTTTTGAGTAAATATGGTTGGATCAAAACTATATTTTTTTTATACTGCTGGAGAAAGAGAGTGTTTCATTTACTCAAGGGTAGGTGAAAACTTTATGCGACTTACACGTGCACGCAATTTTTTAATGGAATTTCAGTCTCTGTGGTGGAATACTTGAGAGGCGCCGGCTCCGGGGGACACTGCATTTTTCAGGCAATGGGATTTTGCTGGCTCTGCAGAAGGCGCACAGTCATGATTGAGGGTTTTTTCCCAGATCAATAATCCTAGACTATGCAGCATCAAGGACAACAACAGGTTCCTGCATCTCTGCAATCCTCCTGCAACACCTGCACCGAGCCTTTCAGCTTGGAGACGGGGTCTCATGGTTAAATGGCAGGCATGATGCGCAGTCACGATTAAGCACTATAGCCAGGGTCGAGGCAACGCTGGTTAAACAAGTTCTCATTAGTCACCCATTCCCTATTCTGCTATCTAGCCTGGAGCTTCTCTCACTGTGCGCTTTGAATTTATTCACACCTCACATACACACGCATGCACACATTCAAACCGTCGATTTCTAACATGTATTTGAAGTATATGGGATTTACTTTTGATGGAACGGCACATTCCATGAGCGGGATGCAGGGCTCCTCGGTCGTAGGACACTTGCATCTCATCAGTGTCAATGCACAAGCCTCGCCAGTCTTCTTAGCTGTTCCCGCACCAACTTAGCTAACTGGCTGGTTAGGAGGCAACAAGCGTGGGAGGTTTACATATTATTAAACAGCTTTCATGGCCAACAGTTCATCTGCCATCTCATTTATCTGTTTATCCCTTGCCATTACTGTAATTAGCTTTTTGTGCTGGAAGCCACAGCAGTCATAATAGGAGCTCAAAACAACATGTGAAGACAGAATTATGGCAAATGGGACAAAAGCAAAATGGACTATGTATACCGAGCACTCTCCGAGGAGGAATAAGTCAGGGTCTGGGCGGCAGTGAAGGCTGTAATTGCTCCCTTCAAAGAGCCCCTGCCTTGCCAGGACACAAAAGAGTGACCTTTTTTTTTTGTGATTGTAAACCTCTATTAGTCATGAACCTCCGTGTTCAAAGCGGCGGTCTTCTTCTTTACACTGCCCCGCTCCGCTGTCATTCCAATTATGCCATTCAGGTTTATTTATAGCATTACAATATTCTAACTTTGTTTCATGAGCAAAGCATTCGATGCAAATTGGAAAGGAGACCAGTTTGTGTTTTCCTTTTTCTTTCTTATTTGTATCCCTCATTTTTTGACACAAGCTGGGATTATTCATTTAATCAAAAGGTGATGAAGCTCGAAAAAATGCATTTGTTACCGCAAAACACTGTACAAGCACCGATTGTTACTGACTAATTAATGAACGGCATGCAAATGCGTTATTCCTAGCAGGTAATTAAGCTTTAAGAAAAACTCACAGGTTCTCACCTGCCCTGTCTGTTTCAGCTTTAAAATTAAATTAGCAAATCAGCACCCTATTAGCTGGCTTAGAGGGGACTCACTTTATGATATGCCACTCATAAATAAGATTAATATGACTATTAAGAAAAAAAAAAACTGTGTAGTTGGGGGCGGGTCCAACTCTTGTTGGTGAAATCAATACTTTGCAGAGAAACCCAAAGGTGTCCTTCTGCAGGGGTTGTTTCTTTTAAAGTCATTACAAAGGGACAATAACGCTGCTTCAAAGCTGCAGCAATTTGTTACCCGGACCTGGAGGATAAAGTCGGCGTATCATTAGCCATCAATGTTTTACTGTCTTTGTTATTACTGCGTTCAAAAGGCTGGTACACCGATCCAAAGCTTTGTCCTGGTGACTGTGAGTCCAACATATCTTCATTTCTAAGTTCTCTTGTTATTCCTTCCAAAACATTACATATAAGTGAATTCTGAGTCATCATCTTTCTTGGTTCAACCACGCCTATTTTTCAAGTGGGTATGAAAGCTTCCTCAGATCCTTCTGTTGTCTGTACTTGGAGTAGAACCATTTGCAATATGAAAGGACCATTTTGGTGGTTTAAATGTTTCACAAAAAGTTCTGATATTGCTGGCTGTACAAATTTAGATTTTAATGTTTGATGCCGGTGCGTTAAGTTGATTTATTTATCGTAAAAGATTTCAGAAAAATGTCTTGTGTTATGCAGCTCAAAAAACTGTATCTAAAGATGAATAGTTCAAATTGGATGGGGACAACATTCCCCCCGAGCAAATAGTAATAATAAAATTGATAATAACAACAGCAAAAACAACAACAACAACAACAATAATAATAATAATAATAATGATAATAATCATCAGCATCATCGTCATCGTCATCGTCATCATCATCATCATCATTCATCATCAATAATAATTAATGCCAGAATTGGACAATAGAATCAGCCGGAATATAGTGTTATATGTACAAGGGAATGTAGTGTCCTCAGAAACAAAAAGGATGTTTTTGAAAACAGCACATACCTTCCTTTTCAGCTTTACATGTGGGGAAAGTTCCTCCGAATGAACTCTAGAAAGTCGTCTAGACAGACTACCGTCTGCAGCTTCGTAGCTATTTGTCTGCTTTAATTATTTCATTCATTTGAGATGAACTTTCCCTCCTGCGATATCCTGAAGAAAGGAATTTCGGATTTAAAAAAGAAAAAGGAAAAAAAAATTGCTGGGTGACTGACGATGATCTTTGGTGGAATAAAACGCTAGAAGGCCTAAGGGTAGAAATAAGGGTGTGTGTGTTTTTTTTATACATCTAAACTTAAAGTTAGAGAAGTTAGAAACAAAAGTTAGACAGGCTTGTGCTTTTGTTTTGTATTTCCCCGTGAAATAAAATATTTCTTTACGTGTGAAACTGCAAGGAGAGGAATTTTACGAAATCTTTGTATTCAATGGGAGCTCTCAAAGGAAGGCAGAGCTTACAGTATAGCATAAACAGAACACATCTGCAGGGGAGCGTTAGATCCACATCGGTTTCAGAAGTATGTCTGCAGGCACTGTCCTGCCTCTGAGACTAAAGATAGGTGGTTGGCATAGCCTTATGTAATCTATTACTCTTTTCAGAACAATCCAACATTAAGAATCGATGCAGTCGTACGTGGGACGGTCGCACAGACATGCAGCACGTAGCCCAGAGGAAAAGTCTTCTTTCTCTTTCGGCTGTTCCCTTCAGGGGTAGCCACAGCCAATCACCTGCCTCCAGCTAACACTGCTCTCTGCACCCTCCTCTCTCACACCAACCCACTTCATGTCGTCTTTCGCTCCGTCCATAAATCTCCGCTCCGGTCTGCCCCTCGCTCTCGTGCATGGCAGTTCCAGCCTCGGCACCCTTCTACCCAGATATTCCCTATCCCTCTTTTGTACGTGTCCGAACCAAACTCGATCTGTCCTCTCCAAATTTATCTCTAAAACATCTGACATGTGTGTATCCCCGGGTGAAAGTGAATTATTTAATATTGCCTGGAATATCCGCTCTCTGTGTATTAGACAAGGTCTCATCGAAGTGATTTGCTCTGTCCCCAGTTCGTTTCAGAATAAATGAGCGTGTTAGTGCGGACTCCACCACTCGCTCGAGATCTGACTTTTGCTTTCTCAAAGTCCTGAAATTATTTGAAGGACGGCAAGATGTCAGAACTTCCGATATGGAGAGAAAAGCTCCAGCCACATCCAAACATATTATTTGACATGGAGAACATTGGGACAATAATGGAGATAAGAGTACAGCCATATTGGTTTTAAAATAAAGTTTTCAATACTCAGCTAGTTCTGCATTGTATTCTAAGATCATTCGGTTTGTTTGCAGATGACATTGTGATCTGTAGTGAGAGCAGGGAACAGGCTGAGGAAAATCTTGAGAGGTGGAGGTATGCTCTGGTAAGGAGAGGGATGAAAGTTAGCCACAGCAAGACAGAATATATGTGTGTGAATGAGAGGAACCCGGGTGGATTGTTGAGTCTACAGGGAGTGGAGATCAAGAAGGTGGGGTATTTCAGGTACTCAGATTCAACAGTCCAGAGCAATGGAGAGTGTGGAAAAGAGGTTAAGAAACAGGTTTAAGCAGGTTGGAATGGGTGGAGAAGAGTTTCAGGCGTACTATATGATAGAAGAATTTCATCTAGAGTGAAAGGAAAGGTTTACAAAACAGTGGTAAGACCAGCGATGCTGTATGGTTTGGAGACAGTGGCACTGAAGAAAAGACAGGAGGCAGAGATGGAGGTAGCAGAGATGAAGATGTTGAGGTTCTCTTTGGGAGTGACGAGGATGGATAGGATCAGGAATGAGTCCATCACAGGGACAGCACATGTTAGATGTTTAGGAAAGAAGTACAGAGAAGCCAGACTGAGATGGTTGGTTCATGGACAGAGGAGGGATAGGGAATATATTGGTAGACGGATGCAGGAATTGGAGGTGCTGGGCAGGAGGTCTAGAGGAAGACCGAAGAGAAGATATATGGACGTAGTGAGAGAGGATATGAAGTTAGTTAGTGGTAAAGAGGAGGATACAGAGAACAGGGTTAGATGGAAAAGGTTGATTCGCTGTGGTGACCCCTGAAGGGAAAAGCCGAACGGAAAAGAAGAAGATTTTAGATCGTTCCGTTCATTATCTTGATCATTTGGTTGATATTGTGATATTATTGGATGGAGTTTTGCTAATGGCTACTGCAAACTGCTTTTTTTAAATGTCTGTATGTTTATTTGTTAACTGATATTCATTTCAGATTAAGGATCGTGATCTTGCTCACGATTATCAAGGTTTTCCTCCTTTTGTGTCACTTGCCTGTTTTATGAATATCCTGTTAGGCGTTATAAGTTCCGGATAAGGTCAATCCACTGATTCAATTCCTCTCATGACAGTAAACCACTCAGTGTTTTCATTTCACTGAAAAATGCAGCGAAAAAGGCTTTGTCTTGTAATCAGTCCCTATTCTGCCGACCAATGATGCAGTAGCGAGTTGAAATTCATGCTTTGAAAAAACCCTGCTGTCAATAATCAAAAGTAATGAGTCTGTTTTTATGGTCTAAGGGTGTGTATTCTATTGCATTACAGGATAAAAATTACTCCGTGACTGTTCTGCATAATTAACATCTAAACACCTGATGTTGTGCATCAGCTTAGGAATATTGATGTTTGTCCTGTTGAGTTGAACTGCCACACATAGATGAAGCATATACCTGTTGTTAGGCAGGCCGTCAAACTGCTAGTCAGCATCCGCCGGGGGCTATTCGCAATGGTGTCTCTATTTGAGCCAGCAAAAACCCCAGGTTCTCATGTAATTCATAGAATCAGATATCCTGCGATGACGTCAAGGCCAAATATGTCACAGAAGGCCATCGGAGTTGTCCGATGAATTTGGATACTGTATTTCATTGCACTGCCAGATTTCTATGATATCATCACGGTTAAAATGTAGCAGATTTGATCCCATGCTTTCATAAATGATCCGCAAGTGCGTATAAAATCCCAGAATGTGAAAGCTATTGCTTAGTAAATGAATAAAGAAAAACATAAACAAACCGGCAAAAAAGAGATCCTTGCAATGCAAACAACTGCATAGTCACTAAAAATGAAATAATATAACAAGGGCACAGCATAATATGATCAAATAAATATGCTAATATGTATTCTAAAGCTGAGATCATCATTTTCCTGAAAAGTAGAGAAAACAAGTGCAAACAATGCAACCCTGGACACATTACAGTGAAAGAACGTCGAACATCAAATTGTTAGCGGTAAGTCTCCATCCATACAATTTGCCCAGAGAGTTTTCTCAGGCCATTGTTATTGGCGTTTACATTCCTCCCGCGGCAAACGCGTCGCAAGCTGCTGATGTCATCAGCGCTGCGACTGGGAGACTACAGACTCTGCACCCCAATGACCACGCCACTCTTAAAACAACCCTTCCTACTTTTAAACAGTTTGTAGACTGCAAGACCAGAGAGGATAAAATCCTGGATCTGCTGTATGCTAACGTGCATACAGCAGATCCAGGCAGGTCAGATCACGACCTGGTCCACCTGAAGCCTCTCTATATTCCTGCAGTCCAGTGGCAGCCTGTGACCACCAGATTGGTACAAAGGTGGTTGCGCAGGCTAAGGAAGCTCTGCCCCATTTAAACCACGTTTTTCACCTACGTTCCTTCCCGAACAATAAACCATGGGTGACAAAGGACATAAAGGCAACACTGAACAGGAAAAAGATGGCATTCAGGAAAGGTGACAAAGAGGAATTGAAGAAGCCCACCCTCACCCTAGCTTCTCTTATGACGCCCCCACACACACTCACCTCAACCCCCTCTGTCCATCCCCCTCCCTTCAACCCCCTCCCAAAACTCTGATTGCCCCTCAGCCCCCTACTACCATTCAGCTTCTGCTCACAGTCCTGTCAACTGCAGAAGTTCTCAGATGACTCTGCCATCATGGACCGTATCAGCGGAAGCCAGGAGGCTGAGTACAGGAGTGTGTTGGACAGGTTCGTGGAGTGGTGTGGATTGAACCATCTGCAACTCAACACAACAAAGACAAAGGAGTTGGTGGTTGACTTCAGGAAACGAAGGACCTGTCCAAACCCCATCTCCATCATTGGGACAGATATTGAGATTGTGGATGAGTACAAGTACCTGGGCGTCCACATAGACATTAAACTAGACTGGCTTAAAAACCTAGATGCTGTAGCCAAGAAAGTACAGAGCCACCTGTTCTTTCTCAGGAGACGCGGGTCTTTCAACGTCTACAGAGCCATGCCGCAGATGTTCTATCACACGGTGGTGTCCAGCGTCATCTTCTACGCTGTAGTGTGCTGAAGGCAGCCAACGCTAGCAGGCTAAATAAGCTGATCAGGAAGGTCGGCTCCGTCCTGGGAGTTGAATTGGACTCGTTAGTGGAGGTGTCTGAGAGGAGGATGCTGAGGAAGCTGCTCAGTATCAGGGACAACGCCTCTCACCCCTTGCATGCTGTACTCAAGTTCTACCAGAGCACCGTCAGACTGTCAGACACCGTAGACTGAGACACAGAAGGTAATTCTTACCTGTGGCCAGCAAACTTTATAACTCCTCCCCTTAATGCAAGATGAGAACGTACGGCAATAAATCAAAAGCATGTTTTGAGTGAAAAGAAAGAATGCATGTTATGTAAGGTTGGAGTCTTTCGCCAAAAGAATTGCCTTAGGGATTAATACACTTCTATTGTATTCTATTCTATCCTTTTCTATTCTGTTCTAAAAAGACAGGAAAAATATTTTAAAGAAAGGAGTGATGGAAGCCTTAATACAAGGTTGAAAAAAAATCGGAAAAACAAGGATGTGGCTTTTGCAATGCCTGCATGGATGATGATTGCTCTGTACCACCAAAAATAAACAAAACAAAAAAAAAAAAACCATCCTACCAGACATCCAAGATGGCAGCTGATTTTTTTTCATGTATTTCAATTTGATTTCCCTTCTGCTGATTCCACATATGTGCACAATTCTTCTACTGCCAGTCACTTCCTCTATTTTTGTATTTTCAGCACGTTATGTGAGTGGCATTGATGAAACATCCCTAGACGTTCGACCGCCTTTCTTTTTTTTTTTTTCTCTTTTTTTTTTTAATCAAGGGATACGGAGCCCCTAAGTAACCATCTATCCGAAAAGCAGATCCACAAAACCAGTTCTAATTGCGCTCAAACCCTCTGGTGGCTCCTGCCAATTCTGCATCAGATTAAACGTGTATAGCCAGCCCAGTAAATTTCAATCCATTGTTTTGTGCTCCTGGTCGCAGTGAGTTTGAGCGTTGTCTGTTTTCAACCTTTCACCCCTTTAGATCTTTATCCCCTATTCTCCCTAAGTTTTCCAAGTGTTACAAACTTTTTTTTTCTTTTTTGCCCTGCACGGGGGCTTGGATACATGAAAGCAGAACTGCTAGCCAGACCCGACCACACTGCAGGACATGCTTGTTTGACACTGCAGGACATGCTTGTTTGTCATGGATGTGTCTCAATGTTTGAAGTGGATACCAACAGCCAGTGTTACTTTGGGGAACATAGCTCTCTTTGTGCGCGCCGTCTTGAGTAGATCCAGCTACCTTTGTGTCTTCATGTCCAACACAAGTGGCTGTGGGTGGAATTAACGATAAACCTTGTCAACACTGGCAGATTCATTCACTGCATTGAAGGCATTTCGTCAATACAAAATGAATCGCTACCATATTGACTTTGGGCTCCGGCCAAGTTCATAACATGGTGATAACCATTTTTCATTTCTCACAGACTGCGGGGCGTTTCCCTAAGAAAAGTGCCAAGGTTTGGGGGAAGGGGACTTGCCTGGGGTTCATTATGCTAATGCCTGCGTCGATAGCCACGATAAGATTGAACAACTATGGACTCGGTCAATATTCATGATTCCTGCAGCATGTTAATAAATTCCTAATTCATGTAATTTTTAAGTATTCTGTTATAATGTAGCAGTGTGCTGGCTGCGTAGCAACCATCCTGGATACGGATGCAGTCGGAACCATTCGTGTGATTTTCTTTGCTCGCTTTTATTAAAATTTAATTGAAATAATGAGCGTCTTCGGCAATCGGAATGAGAACATTACAACCGATGGAGATGAACGTGAGTGAGAAATCAGAGAGAGCATCACCGGGAGCTAGCAACGGGATTTGCTGCCTGCAGACAACTCGGCATTGCTAAGCCTGAAAGCATTAAAAAAAATAAGAAGTAGAAAAAGAGCCTGAATGTGTTTTATTTGATGTAGTACATTGCCCCTCTATTTCTCTGTAGATATATGCTCTCAATATGTATGAGGTTGTATCTTTCACTCTCCAATGCTTTCCTTTGCTTTCTTAAAGCTCACCTTTCACCCTACCTCACACTCTTCCTCTCTGCCAGTTTTGCTATCACTTCCTTTCTCTTTGACTTGTGGCTGCCACAAGATTAAACATTCGTTTTTTGTCTGTCTCCTCTTCTCCCTCGCCCCCTCTTCATCTTGTCTGCATTGCTTTCTTTCTTTTTTGTTTCCTCTTTCCTCCTCTACCTCACCTCGTTTTGAAACAAGCGGGGGCACAGCAAGGAACCGTTCAGACAAAATGCTAATGCTCTGCTAATGGCTCCGTGCCTTTCGTAGATTTGCCTGGATGGAGATAATATGCTGTCGATATTATGGTGGGGAGTTTATATTATGGCCTTGCCTGAAGACTCCTGACTTATTAGGTTCCACCAGCTTTATGAAGGGATAATATGCGCTCACTGAGAATATAGGAGATACTGAATGAGGCGCAAGTATTTCTAAATGTTATGATGCCAGTGGCAGATGTGACATATAATGCCTTCGAAACACTGCTGGTGTTTCGGGGTTTGTCGCAAGCAGTTTTTCTGATCTGAACAGGTGCGCTACGTAGCATTTTTTCAATTGCAAATTTGGGTCACAACAAGATATCAGCGCCAATGTCCCGTTGGCTTTGACAACCAAGTCAATGGATCGTTGAACTCCAAAATGGTTCAGGCTTAAAATCCGCAATAGTCTTTCATATGGCTTCATGGTTGTGTGCATATAATAACAAGAATTTCCATTTCAATACACTCTTAGTAACTTCTACCTACATTTAATGCATCCTCATGCATGATGGTGGTTTTCTCACATGAAATTTTGAGAATGTAAACTGCAGTGCACCGTTTATCTTTTATCTTTATGTCAATAACTTTCCCAACATTGATATCATAGTTTTTGTACCATTATGCATCCAATCAAATACAGTTGCTCCACCATTGTTGCATTATGTCGTCAGCTTGTGGGTTCCTCTCTCCTGCTATCAACACATTACATCTGAAAGCATCAAACAGTATAATGTTTCTCCTGTGTCATCCTGTTAAAAAAAAAGTCAAATAAAATATATTTTTCCTTCACAAATACTCCTCATCCTGTGTGGAAACCAGTCGTTGGATCTCATAATAAACACACAAAACTCCTATTTATAATAATTATTAATCTCACCCTAAAATATTGAATCATTTCCTTACTGAAATGCAAAGAGATGAATGACCCACATCTCAATAAACAATTGTTGATGTAATTTCAACTGTTGGATATTTGTTGATCAAACATTTTGCTCAAAAACACCCCATCTATTAAGAAAAAGACAGATACAGTATAGAATAAACCATTACATTCCGATACAAATAAAACAAAGTGGGAAAGACAGGTAAAGAAAAAAAAATCATATTATTTGGAATTTGTTCCAGGATACCAACAAGCAAACGCACACTCACACCTTCACATGATGTTCAAAATTCAGGCATGCAGAACATGGATATTTATGCCCTGTTGTTATGCTATTCATACCACACTCTTTTCTAAGAAATATACTATAACTATACTTCCCGCAAGCAGAAAACCTTTGGTTACGAAAAAGATATTGTATATATGCAAAAAAGTGTGTGTGCTCAACTATACATTTAAAACTTCAAAATGTATAGTGATGCATAGATAGTGCACACCAATTATTCAGTGAGTCAGTCAGTGGATGAGAAAATACAAGTGAATTGAAAAATAGAAAGATCACCAAAAAGAAAAAAAAAACAGAGGAGGGTTAATACATTATGCATGTGTGATTTTTGTATTCAGTGTAGTCCTTGCCACGAGAATATTTCTGCCACGTTTTGTGTGTGTGTGTGTTTGTGCATGCATGCTTGTGTTAGACTGGCAGAGAAGAAGGTGACAGATAAAACAATTGTTTTCATTTTCACTGCACACACAGCCCGTATAAGAAACATACTGTATTTTGCCCTTTGTCATGGTGGCGTGAGAGTAGGAATTATACCGACTTGTTTGTATTCAGCGAGGATGAAAAAAACTACAATGCAAATCTTCAGCCAATGGTAATTCCATTCAAACTGACCCATCACGCTTGAGAATTCAATCAGACAAGATTTCCTATCGTGATTCACAGCAAACGGCATGAGAGATGTCAGGTATTGAGCAATGGGCATTGTGATTCTTGATTAACCTGTTGTAATATGCATAACCATGAAGGGCCAGGTTAAGCTGTAAATGGAAGAAACCTCCCGCCCAGGGTGGGCACCTTTGAAACACAATCCTCAGCACTATTGATTTATTCCATGCTTTGTGAACTAAATTACAGTTGATCCAATTTGGTCTGTCCACCTTTCCCCCTTCTGCAAGACCAAAGAGCTACGCAGCGGGATACAAAATTCAGCGGATACCCTTGTTCACTCGCTTGCATTATTTCAGCACAGGACCAACGGTCATGTTAATTTCAGGTCTTTAACACATAACTTGTTTTGTTCTTGTCCTCCTATTAGCAGCGGATCCTGATACTGCAGGAAATTAAAGGAGGTTAAAAGATAATAAGGCAATACATTTAAAAAGTGACAAACGATCCTCACAGTTCCTTGATCTGCTTTCAGTGCTCGCCGCCATCAACACCTGTTAATTGTGATATAAGCGCAACTCCCCGCTTGATTTGCACAGATACCACAGGAGGAATAGATACCTTTGAGAAAGTAGAACACATGGCAGAAATAATGAGCAAGGCCTAACTGGCTCAGAGCAGCCGCCCCGGTCGCAAATGCAGATTCAATGAATCACAGGGCTCGTGTTGAAACACCAAGCCAAATGTGAGAGGCCTCGGGGCACCAACTGGAAAAGCTTGTGGGCGAATTTGGTCAGCTCAGAACTGGCATATTTGCCGTTGAGGTGAGAACAGGGCCAAGAATTCTGCAGCGTGTAAAAAAAAAAAAAAAAAACGCCATTACATTCTAGCGTTACAACACTTGCCAAAGCATAATGGTGAGCCAGGGTGATGACAGATTGCTAGACATCAGCTCTCATCGGGAAGTCGAAGGTGAACGTGGGGGATGACTTATGCAAAAGATGAACAAAACACTAGAGCCGAGGAAGGTGCAGTTAGGAATAGAAGAAAGGCGGATGACTGGTGACTGGTGACTAAGCCTGGATGACTTAGGCTTCCCTGTCCACTTACATTAGTGGAACAATTTCAAGAGTAAAAATGTCATTGAGTAGTTAAATTGCAAAAAAGATGGCGTGCAAAAATGTATCATCTCATTTACTATCGGGTAGTAACACTTTTGCTAAATCGACAGCTGTGAAGGGGAATTGAATATATTATTTCCAGTCATCGTGGTCTTGCCTATAACGTGAAACCCCATATGCTTTGGCAGGATCACGTTGTTTATGTCTGTGTCGACAAGCAAAGAAAGGTGTTAGTGGAATTATTGTTGATCCACTGTTATAAAATCTAGGTGTATAAAGTGCCTTCATGAATTTTTAGTCTCGGTCAGGATCCCATTTTCTGAGAAGAATATTTTATTCCATCACCTTGAAAAGCATTTAAAATACTTGCATAAATATTGCATATGTACATTTGGTGGGCACAATATGGGTAATATTGCATGTATAGATAAAAGCATGTTGCTCATTTCAAATGCTTTCAAGTTTGATATCAGTTCAGAGAACTGTGAAATATTGTCTGACCTGGATGCAAACTTTTCACCATTTAAATTACAGAGGATTAATTTGTGAAAACAGTACGTCTCTATTCGAACCCTTGACGCTGTCAGGAGCAGACAGTAAGACAAGTGGACTGGAGGAATGTTATTTGTCACTGTGTGCAACGAAATGGAAATTGGACATCTTGGAACAGAGCGTTTTATAAAAGTCTGAAGATGGTTATTTATGTCTTTCCTTGCAATCCAGGGAGAAAACCCACCCCATATTATATGTGTTGAGAATGTGTGGATTATCAGACTGAAATACATTCAGACCACCTGTGGCATCAAGACAGGTGTCTGCAGAAACAAACTAATATCTGTTCAAACTCACCAATCAACGCTTCATTTGCAGGTGAATTCAAAAGTCAGCATCCTACAAATTTGTATGTATTGTTTATTATCAATTTACTGTGTCCATGAGAGCATTATTCAGTATATATTTTTTTAAATTGGCTCATTTTTATATGTGTTTTTAGAATAATGAATGAAATAAAAATAAAAAAGTAAATTATATATTTTATATATATGTGTGTAAATGTGTGTGTTTCTGTGTGTGTGTGAGAGAGAGAGTGTGTCACGCAACACGTTTTATTGTGTTTTGTTGTTTGTGTACAATGCGGTGTAAAACTTTATCATCT